>JAHFWL010001334.1:0-202834 GCA_021292165.1 Shinisaurus crocodilurus
AAATTGACATACAGAATGCAAACACTCAGAAAGAGCAGGAAAGCCATAAGGAAAAATTGGCTCAATTGCAGCTTAATAGCAGCCAGATTGAAAAGAGATATAAAGACATAATGGACTTATTACCTTTAGAGGAACAGAGGCAAAGAGGTTTACAGATCCATGAGGGAGAGCACAGACAAAGCAGGGCAGATACAAGTGCACAGAATCCTTCAGAAATCATAAACCCAGACATTTTAGGGGATGTGGAAAGGACTGAAAAGAGATCTTCAGGGGGTTTGCAGAGGCTTGACAGAAGAAGGCACTCCCTGCCTCACGCAATTTTGGTTCCTGAATGTGAAGATAATATTCGTGACAGATCCCCTATAAAGCCTACACGTGAGGAACATGTTAGGGATCGGGACTGCTTTGTGGTAGAATCAAGCACCCCTGTAGTTGTTCATGCCCCCCCGCTATCGATTTCATTAAAAGTGGGTTCAGAAGCTATTACTGAACAGGAACACCCTGACATTCCTGTCCCCCAACTTTTAAGCACGTCTATACAACGGGACATGCTTACGCTGGCTAAATTAGGTTTAGGTCCATCGACAGATCACGAGGAGACGGACGAGAGTGATGAGAGTGATATGGACTATGTCAAAAGGGGAGGGGAGCCGGGAAAACCCCCCCAATCTTCGGATGAAGAAATAAATTCTGATTTTTTGGTGAGTGCCTTTGACACAGATTTTCAGAGTGAGGGAGAATCGTCCATGCCCCAGGCTCGGAAGCTCGGACTCTACTGGAGAGAAGGGAAAGACCAGAGAGTATATGATTACTAAGAATTGGACGGAAATCCTTCATACCAAGATAAACCAGGTCAGTGATATTATCTTACCCAAAGAACTGGGCAAAAACGATATGTTGAAACTGTGGGGATATATCGTGGCCCACTTGGCCTTTCCGACGATACAGACTTATAATTTGAGAAATATGCCCAATATAAAGTATGGGATTATCTAGATAAGACTCAAAAACATTTGAAGGACATTATGGCGGGTTGGAGGTGCCACGACTAAGAAACACCAGCAGAAAGCTTTGCAAAGTCTTTAGCCGTACAGGCTACTTTTAGATTACTCGTGGCACGTAAACCTAGAAAATAGTCGCCAAGTCTCTGGATTGGTTGGACGAAAAGAATATGGTGAAATCATTCAGGAGATCAAAGGAATTGGGAGGTGGCTTCGAAAGATCAGACCCCACCCTTTTGGGAACGACTGGACGACAGGTCCAGTATGATGACACGGGAGAGACTGATAGAATGGCTGGATCGAATGATCACGACGCTTCAGCATCGGATAAAGATGCTGAAACAGAGGCAAGAGGAACAGATGACGGCGGCGGCGAAGGTGACTCCGGAGCCGAGCGGAGTGGGACGCCGGACCAGGAAGACTACGGGGACTCCGAAAGTTGGCGGTCGGAAAAGACGCTGTAGGGGAAGGTGGGTGGACAAGGAGGGGAGAGGGACAACGGGAGGGAAGGGATAAGGGGGAGGAAGAGGTTTTAGAAACGAGAGCAGTTCGGAACAGGAGACGCCGGAGACGGTAAAAAGAGACCCGGCTGACGATTCCGTGGAGTGAAAGGGTGGGTCGGACTCCAATGTGGAGGATGGAAATGTGGGACGAGGGATTGGGTCTTTGGGTCTACCGCTACCGTAGCACGCTAGAGACCACGATGCCGGGGGTTGGAATTTGCAGCAGGGTAAGACAGAGACACAAAAATTTTTCTGATTGAAATGGGGGCCAGACCTAAGACGGGACAAGGGGGGACGGACCGGTAGAGGACGCACGACAGAAAGAGGTGCCGGTGAGTACAAATCATTGCATTCACCGGGAACGGAAGGGCGACGTGACTCATCCCCGTTGGGAGTTACGCCGATGGGCGACTCTCCCGATGGGGAACGGGCACGAGATGGTCAGAACGACCCAGGCGAAGACTTACGCAGAATGGCCAACCAGCACAGGGGCAGAGAGGCACCGGGATCGGGTGCGGGGTTTTCCATGGGGGAAGCATTTTGGGAAGCTGAGGAATTTATTTGGAGCAATTTATGAAACACGCTTCGGAGAGTAGGGATCCAGGAAAAGATTGTGGTTCGTTTCCGATACGTCGGGACGGACCCGCAGAGAGAAACCCGGGCGTACCTGACTAAGATGCTTTGAGGGATGCTATGGATTTTAACAAGAGGATGTAGTGGCGGTGATCCAACTGCCGGGGTCTAAAGAGACCGATATATGCTTGGCCTCGGAGAGGGCGTATCGGAATTTCTGGAAGCAGTGTAGGAGGCGCAGAAGGCAAATCCGAACCTGTTGGAAGGATTTCAGGTGGTCCCCCTTTTCAGGGGAGACACCAAAGTCCTGACGATCATTCTCCGAACGACCATACCCGAGGAAGATATAGCACGTTGGGTTTCGCGGTATGCCACGATTCTCGTGGGCCGACCAAGAACATCGATACGGAGGGGTTCTGGACCGCAGAATACCGATGCGTAGTTTCTTTTAAGGAAAAAAATCCAGATCAGAGGTTTGGGAAGATCCCAAAATTTTTTTCTGGGGTCGGAACGTGGAATTACCAGATACAGTGGCCAGCCTCCCGCCTGCTTCCACTGTGGCTCTTACGAGCATAGGAGGAGGACGTGTACGACGGCCCTCTGTTCACGTTGTGGTAGTAGGGGACACCCGACGGCTTCCTGTCAGCGGGTATTCGATGTAACCTATGTGAAGAATTGGGCCACACCTATTTCTGGTGCCCCCAGGCATATTATAACCGCCACGATGCGGAGAGGTTTGATGAGGCCATGAGGAGGGCGCAGACGGGTAGAGATAGGGTCAGGGCGAGAGAAGAGAAGGAAATGGGGAAGACAGACTCGACCCAAGGAGAGGGTGGTGGACAGCCGTCACGGGATGAGACTCAGGAATGGCAGGTAGTGAACCGACAGCGGGGAGGGAAAAATTCCGGGAAAAGTCAACGGGAGTACGAGAACCGCTGAAAGCCAGTCATCGGGTTCGAATCGTTTTCAGGCTCTGAGTGGAGAAGCGGAGGTGGAGGTGGAGGTTGGAGTGGAGGAGAGTGTAGAGGTAACTGACAGGGAGTTGCGGTACGTGGCGGAGGAAATTGAGACGGGGGTTAGGATGAGAGATGTGATGGGTGAAGTGGAAGGTGGGGAACACACCACCGAGAGATCAGAGAATACGTAAGAAAAAGAAGGAGAGAAAGAGAGACAAACAGTCACCCTCACAGGAACAAACATTGTTATTAGAAAAGCATGGAAATACCAGTATCACATGAAGTATAGGTGCAATCACGAGTACAGGTTCAACAGGGAAACGGTCACGATCTTAGATCAAAGTTCCTGAGCCAGGGAGTACAGAAAATATCAGGGTGCAAGAGTTGGGTATCCAGTCACGATTCGAGGCTCGGGAAGAAGCACTAACGTTGTCCTCTACCTCTTTCCCCATATTTGTAATCCCTTCTCTGTCCCAATCCCTTGCCCCCACCTTTAAATCCCCCATCTGACCCACCCCAGATGCCCCTAACCTTACCTTCCTATCCAATAGGAAAGTATGACTACACCTCAGTCTTACCTGAGGGGGTAGAAAGTTTTTCAGGAAGGAATAGTGGGAAAGTTGACTTGAAATATGGTATTGGACCAATTGGTTTATTTCGTATTCTATTTTATGATACCCACAATGATTCAAAGTAATTAAATTTATTGCTTATAACATTAAACATTATAACATTGTTTGAATTTAGTAAAATTTAGTAAAATTTGGTAAATTTAGTAAACTAAATAAAGTTTAAATAAAGTTTAAATAAAGTTTAAAGTTAAAGATTAATAATAATAATATATATATTATATGTAGAAATATGTAAGAAATATGTAAGAAATATGTAAGAAATATGTAAAAAGCTAATTGTGAAAAGAACCGAGGACAAAAGATGACAAAGGATGACAAAGGACGCCGTCGAAGGTGGATCATGGAGATGGAGTTATCGACTATTGAAGATGACTATTTGAAGATGAGAAAGGAAACTAAAATGTATTAGTGATAGGAAGTTAGGAAAATTGTTGTAGTAAGAGAATAAAGACAGAGAACCGTTATGTGACGCGTTTTCGCGATGGGTGTAAACTGAAACCAAATTGTAAACTGAAACCAAGTAGTATGACAGTTTTTAATAAAAAACTCATTCCTAAAAAAAAAAAAAAACTCATTCCTAACCCTAACCCTAACCCTAACCCTAACCCTAACCCTAACCCTAACCCTAACCCTAACCCCTAACCCTACCTAACCCCCTAACCCTAACCCACCCACCTAAACCTAAACCCTAAACCCTAAAACCCTAAACCCTAAACCTAACCTAAACCCTAAACCCTAAACCCTAAACCTAAACCCTACCCTAAACCCTAACCCTAAACCCTAAACCCTAAACCCTAAACCCTAAACCCTAAACCTAAACCCTAAACCCTAAACCCTAAACCCTAAACCCCAAACCCTAAACCTGATCTTGGTAGGGAGTGGCTGCATGTCCAGGGAGCTCCTGCCTGACAGAGTTTAAAACGAAAAAAAACCTCCCAAAACCGAAGGCTGCTGAGACCCCTAATGTAGGGGTTGTCAGAGAGAACATTGGGGAACCCCCCAGCGCTGGAAAGGACCCTGGGACCCCAGAGGATTTGAAGAAAAAAGCTGCAGAAGGATTTGTCCTCGGCCAGCTTCCGAGACAAGCTGTAAGACAATGGGCTGCTGAAAGATATGCTGCAGGAGAAAGGTTGGCTGACCCTGACTCTGATCTTCAATATACTTTTATTCCTAAAAAGAATGCAGGAGCAGATAAAACGGATAGACTGTAAATTTGGACATTTAAAAAGGGGGGCAGTTGGAGGGGACCCTGAGAAGCTCCCTGATATAAGAAAGGACCCTGGGACCCAAAGGGTTATGGAGGAAGGACTGGGGGAACAGGCTGCCCCCAGCACACAGGTACAGAAAGAAGCAGGAGAAGAGGCTGCTCAAACTAGAACTGAGCATGCAAAAACGGAGCTCTCTCCTCAAGGGGGGGGGAGCAACCCCCAGAAATTAAATACAGGACTTGGGAGAGGGGACACTGAGGAGTCACCCAGACCTGAAAGGGAAGAGGGGACCCCAGTAGTTCCCCCAAAAAACACTTCAGAAGCAGGTGCCCCCAGTACAGTTTTTCAAGGGGAGCTGGCTGCACAGACAGTTTTGCAAAGGGAAGAAACCATGGAAACGGAGCTTGTTTTGCAAACACAGGCAGCTCAGCCAGCAAGGCTGTTTACACAACAAAGGCTGCAGGCTCAGCAGCATGAGATTCTATCTCTAGAGGACTGTAGGAAAGAGTTAGATCAGATGGAAGAAGCCTGGCATCATGCTGTGCAGAAGGAGGCTTTTGTTGAAATTGACATACAGAATGCAAACACTCAGAAAGAGCAGGAAAGCCATAAGGAAAAATTGGCTCAATTGCAGCTTAATAGCAGCCAGATTGAAAAGAGATATAAAGACATAATGGACTTATTACCTTTAGAGGAACAGAGGCAAAGAGGTTTACAGATCCATGAGGGAGAGCACAGACAAAGCAGGGCAGATACAAGTGCACAGAATCCTTCAGAAATCATAAACCCAGACATTTTAGGGGATGTGGAAAGGACTGAAAAGAGATCTTCAGGGGGTTTGCAGAGGCTTGACAGAAGAAGGCACTCCCTGCCTCACGCAATTTTGGTTCCTGAATGTGAAGATAATATTCGTGACAGATCCCCTATAAAGCCTACACGTGAGGAACATGTTAGGGATCGGGACTGCTTTGTGGTAGAATCAAGCACCCCTGTAGTTGTTCATGCCCCCCCGCTATCGATTTCATTAAAAGTGGGTTCAGAAGCTATTACTGAACAGGAACACCCTGACATTCCTGTCCCCCAACTTTTAAGCACGTCTATACAACGGGACATGCTTACGCTGGCTAAATTAGGTTTAGGTCCATCGACAGATCACGAGGAGACGGACGAGAGTGATGAGAGTGATATGGACTATATGTCAAAAGGGGAGGGGAGCCGGGGAAAACCCCCCCAATCTTCGGATGAAGAAATAAATTCTGAATTTTTGGTGAGTGCCTTTGACACAGATTTTCAGAGTGAGGGAGAATCGTCCATGCCCCAGGCCTCGGAAGCCTCGGACTCTACTGGAGAGAAGGGAAAGACCAGAGAGTATATGATTACTAAGAATTGGACGGAAATCCTTCATACCAAGATAAACCAGGTCAGTGATATTATCTTACCCAAAGAACTGGGCAAAAACGATATGTTGAAACTGTGGGGATATATCGTGGCCCACTTGGCCTTTCCGACGATACAGACTTATAATTTGAGTAAATATGCCCAATATAAAGTATGGGATTATCTAGATAAGACTCAAAAACATTTGAAGGACATTATGGCTGGGTTGGAGGTGCCTACGACTAAGAAACACCAGCAGAAAGCTTTCGCAAAGTCTTTGGCCGTACAGGCTACTTTTAGATTACTCGTGGCACGTAAACCTAGAAAAGTAGTCGCCAAGTCTCTGGATTGGTTGGACGAAAAGAATATGGTGAAACTCATTCAGGAGATCAAGAGGAATTGGGAGGTGGCTTCGAAAGATCAGACCCCACCCTTTTGGGAACGACTGGACGACAGGTCCAGTATGATGACACGGGAGAGACTGATAGAATGGCTGGATCGAATGATCACGACGCTTCAGCATCGGATAAAGATGCTGAAACAGAGGCAAGAGGAACAGATGACGGCGGCGGCGAAGGTGACTCCGGAGCCGAGCGGAGTGGGACGCCGGACCAGGAAGACTACGGGGACTCCGAAAGTTCGGGCGGTCGGAAAAGACGCTGTACAGGGGAAGGTGGGTGGACAAGGAGGGGAGGAGGGACAACGGGAGGGAAGGGATAAGGGGGAGGAAGAGGTTTTAGAAAGTGAGAGCAGTTCGGAACAGGAGACGCCGGAGACGGTTAAAAAGAGACCTCGGCTGACGATTCCGTGGAGTGAAAGGGTGGGATCGGACTCCAATGTGGAGGATGGAAATGTGGGACGAGGGATTGGGTCTTATGGGCCTACCGCTACCGTAGGCATGTTAGAGACCACGATGCCGGGGGTTGGAGACTTTGCGAGCAGGGTAAGACAGAGACAACAAAAATTCCTTTCTGATATTGAAATGGGGGCCAGACCTAAGACGGGACAAGGGGGGACGGACCGGGTAGAGGACGCACGACAGAAAGAGGTGCCGGTGAGTACAAACCCATTGCATTCACCGGGAACGGAAGGGCGACGTGTCCCATCCCCGTTGGGAGTTACGCCGATGGGCGACTCTCCCGAAGGGGAACGGGCACGAGATGGTCAGGAACGACCCAGAGCGAAGACTTACGCAGATATGGCCAACCAGCACAGGGGCAGAGAGGCACCGGGATCGGGTGCGGGGTTTTCCATGGGGGAAGCATTTTGGGAAGCTGAGGAATTTTATTTGGAGCAATTTATGAAACACGCTTCGGAGAGCAGGGATCCTAGGAAAAGATTTGTGGTTCGTTTCCGATACGTCGGGACGGACCCGCAGAGAGAAACTCGGGCGTACCTGACTAAGATGCTCTTGAGGGATGCTATGGATTTTAACAAGGAGGATGTAGTGGCGGTGATCCAACTGCCGGGGTCTAAAGAGACCGATATATGCTTGGCCTCGGAGAGGGCGTATCGGAATTTCTGGAAGCAGTGCGGGGAGGCGCAGAAGGCAAATCCGAACTTATTGGAAGGATTTCAGGTGGTCCCCCTTTTCAGGGGAGACACCAAAGTCCTGACGATCATTCTCCGAACGACTACCATACCCGAGGAAGATATAGCACGTTGGGTTTCGCGGTACGCCACGATTCTCGTTGGGCCGACTAAGAACATCGATACGGAGGGGTTTTGGACCGCAGAATATCGATGTGTAGTTTCTTTTAAGGAAAAAAATCCAGATCAGAGGTTTGGGAAGATCCCAAAATATTTTTTTCTGGGGTCGGAACGTGGTATTACCAGATATAGTGGCCAGCCTCCCGCCTGTTTTCACTGTGGCTCTTATGAGCATAGGAGGAGGACGTGTACGACGGCCCTCTGTTCACGGTGTGGTAGTAGGGGACACACGACGGCTTCCTGTCAGCGGGGAATTCGATGTAACCTATGTGAAGAATTGGGCCACACCTATTTCTGGTGCCCCCAGGCATATTATAACCGCCACGATGCGGAGAGGTTTGATGAGGCCATGAGGAGGGCGCAGACGGGTAGAGATAGGGCCAGGGCGAGAGAAGAGAAGGAAATGGGGAAGACAGACTCGACCCAAGGAGAGGGTGGTGGACAGCCGTCACGAGATGAGACTCAGGAATGGCAGGTAGTGAACCGACAGCGAGGAGGGAAAAATTCTGGGAAAAGTCAACGGGCGAGTACGAGAACCGCTGAAAGCCAGTCATCGGGTTCGAATCGTTTTCAGGCTCTGAGTGGAGAAGCGGAGGTGGAGGTGGAGGTTGGAGTGGAGGAGAGTGTAGAGGTAACTGACAGGGAGTTGCGGTACGTGGCGGAGGAAATTGAGACGGGGGTTAGGATGGGAGATGTGATGGGTGAAGTGGAAAGTGCGGGGAACACACCACCGAGAGATCAGAGAATACGTAAGAAAAAGAAGGAGAGAAAGAGAGACAAACAGTCACCCTCACAGGAACAAACATTGTTATTAGAAAGCATGGAAATACCAGTATCACATGAAGTAGAGGTGCAATCACGAGTACAGGTTCAACAGGAAACGGTCACGATCTTAGATCAAAGTTCTGAGCCAGGGAGTACAGAAATATCAAGGGTGCAAGAGTTGGGTATCCAGTCACGATTGGAGGCTCGGGAAGAAACACTAACGTTATCCTCTACCTCTCCCCCCATATTTGTAATCCCTTCTCCTGTCCCAATCCCTTTGCCCCCACCTTTAAATCCCCCATCTGACCCACCCCCAGATGCCCCTAACTTACCTTCTCCTATCCAATAGGAAAGTATGACTACACCTCAGTCTTACCTGAGGGGGTAGAAAGTTTTTCAGGAAGGAATAGTGGGAAAGTTGACTTGAAATATGGTATTGACCAATTGGTTTATTTCGTATTCTATTTCGTATTCTATTTTATGATACCACAATGATTCAAAGTAATTAAATTTATTGCTTATAACATTAAAACATTATAACATTGTTTGAATTTAGTAAAATTTAGTAAAATTTGGTAAAATTTAGTAAAACTAAATAAAGTTTAAATAAAGTTTAAATAAAGTTTAAAGATTAATAATATATATATATATATATATATGTAGAAAATATGTAAGAAATATGAAGAAATATGTAAGAAATATGTAAAAAGCTAATTGTGAAAAAGGACACCGAGGACAAAAGATGACAAAGGATGACAAAGGACGCCGTCGAAGGTGGATCATGGAGATGGAGTTATCGACTATTGAAGATGACTATTTGAAGATGAGAAAGGAAACTAAAATGTATTAGTGATAGGAAGTTAGGAAATTGTTGTATTAGTAAGAGAATAAAGACAGAGAACCGTTATGTTGACGGGTTTTCGCGATCGGTGTAAACTGAAACCAAATTGTAAACTGAAACCAAGTAGTATGACAGTTTTTAATAAAAAACTCATTCCTAAAAACTCATTCCTAACCCCTAACCCTAACCCTAACCCTAACCCTAACCCTAACCCTAACCCTAACCCTAACCCTAAACCTAACCCTAACCCTAACCCTAACCCTAACCCTAACCCTAACCCTAACCCTAAACCCTAAACCCTAACCCTAACCCTAAACCCAAAACCCTAAACCTGATCTTGGTAGGGAGTGGCTGCATGTCCAGGGAGCTCCTGCCTGACAGAGTTTAAAACGAAAAAAAACCTCCCAAAACCGAAGGCTGCTGAGACCCCTAATGTAGGGGTTGTCAGAGAGAACATTGGGGAACCCCCCAGCGCTGGAAAGGACCCTGGGACCCCAGAGGATTTGAAGAAAAAAGCTGCAGAAGGATTTGTCCTCGGCCAGCTTCCGAGACAAGCTGTAAGACAATGGGCTGCTGAAAGATATGCTGCAGGAGAAAGGTTGGCTGACCCTGACTCTGATCTTCAATATACTTTTATTCTAAAAAGAATGCAGGAGCAGATAAAACGGATAGACTGTAAATTTGGACATTTAAAAAGGGGGGCAGTTGGAGGGGACCCTGAGAAGCTCCCTGATATAAGAAAGGACCCTGGGACCCAAAGGGTTATGGAGGAAGGACTGGGGGAACAGGCTGCCCCCAGCACACAGGTACAGAAAGAAGCAGGAGAAGAGGCTGCTCAAACTAGAACTGAGCATGCAAAAACGGAGCTCTCTCCTCAAGGGGGGGGGAGCAACCCCCAGAAATTAAATACAGGACTTGGGAGAGGGGACACTGAGGAGTCACCCAGACCTGAAAGGGAAGAGGGGACCCCAGTAGTTCCCCCAAAAAACACTTCAGAAGCAGGTGCCCCCAGTACAGTTTTTCAAGGGGAGCTGGCTGCACAGACAGTTTTGCAAAGGGAAGAAACCATGGAAACGGAGCTTGTTTTGCAAACACAGGCAGCTCAGCCAGCAAGGCTGTTTACACAACAAAGGCTGCAGGCTCAGCAGCATGAGATTCTATCTCTAGAGGACTGTAGGAAAGAGTTAGATCAGATGGAAGAAGCCTGGCATCATGCTGTGCAGAAGGAGGCTTTTGTTGAAATTGACATACAGAATGCAAACACTCAGAAAGAGCAGGAAAGCCATAAGGAAAAATTGGCTCAATTGCAGCTTAATAGCAGCCAGATTGAAAAGAGATATAAAGACATAATGGACTTATTACCTTTAGAGGAACAGAGGCAAAGAGGTTTACAGATCCATGAGGGAGAGCACAGACAAAGCAGGGCAGATACAAGTGCACAGAATCCTTCAGAAATCATAAACCCAGACATTTTAGGGGATGTGGAAAGGACTGAAAAGAGATCTTCAGGGGGTTTGCAGAGGCTTGACAGAAGAAGGTACTCTCTGTCTCAAGCATTTTTGGTCTCTGAATGCGAAGATAATATTCGTGACAGATCCCCTATAAAGCCTACACGTGAGGAACATGTTAGGGATCGGGACTGCTTTGTGGTAGAATCAAGCACCCCTGTAGTTGTTCATGCCCCCCCGCTATCGATTTCATTAAAAGTGGGTTCAGAAGCTATTACTGAACAGGAACACCCTGACATTCCTGTCCCCCAACTTTTAAGCACGTCTATACAACGGGACATGCTTACGCTGGCTAAATTAGGTTTAGGTCCATCGACAGATCACGAGGAGACGGACGAGAGTGATGAGAGTGATATGGACTATATGTCAAAAGGGGAGGGGAGCCGGGGAAAACCCCCCCAATCTTCGGATGAAGAAATAAATTCTGAATTTTTGGTGAGTGCCTTTGACACAGATTTTCAGAGTGAGGGAGAATCGTCTATGCCCCAGGCCTCGGAAGCCTCGGACTCTACTGGAGAGAAGGGAAAGACCAGAGAGTATATGATTACTAAGAATTGGACGGAAATCCTTCATACCAAGATAAACCAGGTCAGTGATATTATCTTACCCAAAGAACTGGGCAAAAACGATATGTTGAAACTGTGGGGATATATCGTGGCCCACTTGGCCTTTCCGACGATACAGACTTATAATTTGAGTAAATATGCCCAATATAAAGTATGGGATTATCTAGATAAGACTCAAAAACATTTGAAGGACATTATGGCTGGGTTGGAGGTGCCTACGACTAAGAAACACCAGCAGAAAGCTTTCGCAAAGTCTTTGGCCGTACAGGCTACTTTTAGATTACTCGTGGCACGTAAACCTAGAAAAGTAGTCGCCAAGTCTCTGGATTGGTTGGACGAAAAGAATATGGTGAAACTCATTCAGGAGATCAAGAGGAATTGGGAGGTGGCTTCGAAAGATCAGACCCCACCCTTTTGGGAACGACTGGACGACAGGTCCAGTATGATGACACGGGAGAGACTGATAGAATGGCTGGATCGAATGATCACGACGCTTCAGCATCGGATAAAGATGCTGAAACAGAGGCAAGAGGAACAGATGACGGCGGCGGCGAAGGTGACTCCGGAGCCGAGCGGAGTGGGACGCCGGACCAGGAAGACTACGGGGACTCCGAAAGTTCGGGCGGTCGGAAAAGACGCTGTACAGGGGAAGGTGGGTGGACAAGGAGGGGAGGAGGGACAACGGGAGGGAAGGGATAAGGGGGAGGAAGAGGTTTTAGAAAGTGAGAGCAGTTCGGAACAGGAGACGCCGGAGACGGTTAAAAAGAGACCTCGGCTGACGATTCCGTGGAGTGAAAGGGTGGGATCGGACTCCAATGTGGAGGATGGAAATGTGGGACGAGGGATTGGGTCTTATGGGCCTACCGCTACCGTAGGCATGTTAGAGACCACGATGCCGGGGGTTGGAGACTTTGCGAGCAGGGTAAGACAGAGACAACAAAAATTCCTTTCTGATATTGAAATGGGGGCCAGACCTAAGACGGGACAAGGGGGGACGGACCGGGTAGAGGACGCACGACAGAAAGAGGTGCCGGTGAGTACAAACCCATTGCATTCACCGGGAACGGAAGGGCGACGTGTCCCATCCCCGTTGGGAGTTACGCCGATGGGCGACTCTCCCGATGGGGAACGGGCACGAGATGGTCAGGAACGACCCAGAGCGAAGACTTACGCAGATATGGCCAACCAGCACAGGGGCAGAGAGGCACCGGGATCGGGTGCGGGGTTTTCCATGGGGGAAGCATTTTGGGAAGCTGAGGAATTTTATTTGGAGCAATTTATGAAACACGCTTCGGAGAGCAGGGATCCTAGGAAAAGATTTGTGGTTCGTTTCCGATACGTCGGGACGGACCCGCAGAGAGAAACTCGGGCGTACCTGACTAAGATGCTCTTGAGGGATGCTATGGATTTTAACAAGGAGGATGTAGTGGCGGTGATCCAACTGCCGGGGTCTAAAGAGACCGATATATGCTTGGCCTCGGAGAGGGCGTATCGGAATTTCTGGAAGCAGTGCGGGGAGGCGCAGAAGGCAAATCCGAACTTATTGGAAGGATTTCAGGTGGTCCCCCTTTTCAGGGGAGACACCAAAGTCCTGACGATCATTCTCCGAACGACTACCATACCCGAGGAAGATATAGCACGTTGGGTTTCGCGGTACGCCACGATTCTCGTTGGGCCGACTAAGAACATCGATACGGAGGGGTTTTGGACCGCAGAATATCGATGTGTAGTTTCTTTTAAGGAAAAAAATCCAGATCAGAGGTTTGGGAAGATCCCAAAATATTTTTTTCTGGGGTCGGAACGTGGTATTACCAGATATAGTGGCCAGCCTCCCGCCTGTTTTCACTGTGGCTCTTATGAGCATAGGAGGAGGACGTGTACGACGGCCCTCTGTTCACGGTGTGGTAGTAGGGGACACACGACGGCTTCCTGTCAGCGGGGAATTCGATGTAACCTATGTGAAGAATTGGGCCACACCTATTTCTGGTGCCCCCAGGCATATTATAACCGCCACGATGCGGAGAGGTTTGATGAGGCCATGAGGAGGGCGCAGACGGGTAGAGATAGGGCCAGGGCGAGAGAAGAGAAGGAAATGGGGAAGACAGACTCGACCCAAGGAGAGGGTGGTGGACAGCCGTCACGAGATGAGACTCAGGAATGGCAGGTAGTGAACCGACAGCGAGGAGGGAAAAATTCTGGGAAAAGTCAACGGGCGAGTACGAGAACCGCTGAAAGCCAGTCATCGGGTTCGAATCGTTTTCAGGCTCTGAGTGGAGAAGCGGAGGTGGAGGTGGAGGTTGGAGTGGAGGAGAGTGTAGAGGTAACTGACAGGGAGTTGCGGTACGTGGCAGAGGAACTTGAGATGGGGGTTAGGATGAGAGATGTGATGGGTGAGGTGGAAGGTGCGGGGAACTCACCACCGAGAGATCAGAGAATACGTAAGAAGAAGAAGGAGAGAAAGAGAGATAAACAGTCACCCTCACAGGAACAAACACTGTTATTAGAAAGCATGGAAATACCAGTATCACATGAAGTAGAGGTGCAATCACGAGTACAGGTTCAACAGGAAACGGTCACGATCTTAGATCAAAGTTCTGAGCCAGGGAGTACAGAAATATCAAGGGTGCAAGAGTTGGGTATCCAGTCACGATTCGAGGCTCGGGAAGAAACACTAACGTTGTCCTCTACCTCTTCCCCCATATTTGTAATCCCTTCTCCTGTCCCAATCCCTTTGCCCCCACCTTTAAATCCCCCATCTGACCCACCCCCAGATGCCCCTAACTTACCTTCTCCTATCCAATAGGAAAGTATGACTACACCTCAGTCTTACCTGAGGGGGTAGAAAGTTTTTCAGGAAGGAATAGTGGGAAAGTTGACTTGAAATATGGTATTGACCAATTGGTTTATTTCGTATTCTATTTTATGATACCACAATGATTCAAAGTAATTAAATTTATTGCTTATAACATTAAAACATTATAACATTGTTTGAATTTAGTAAAATTTAGTAAAATTTGGTAAAATTTAGTAAAACTAAATAAAGTTTAAATAAAGTTTAAATAAAGTTTAAAGTTTAAAGATTAATAATATATATATATATATATATATGTAGAAAATATGTAAGAAATATGTAAGAAATATGTAAGAAATATGTAAAAAGCTAATTGTGAAAAAGACACCGAGGACAAAAGATGACAAAGGATGACAAAGGACGCCGTCGAAGGTGGATCATGGAGATGGAGTTATCGACTATTTGAAGATGACTATTTGAAGATGAGAAAGGAAACTAAAATGTATTAGTGATAGGAAGTTAGGAAAATTGTTGTATTAGTAAGAGAATAAAGACAGAGAACCGTTATGTGACGGGTTTTCGCGATCGGGTGTAAACTGAAACCAAATTGTAAACTGAAACCAAGTAGTATGACAGTTTTTAATAAAAAACTCATTCCTAAAAAAAAAAAAAAAAAACTCATTCCTAACCCTAACCCTAACCCTAACCCTAACCCTAACCCTAACCCTAACCCTAACCCTAACCCTAACCCTAACCCTAAACCCTAACCCTAACCCTAACCCTAACCCTAACCCTAACCCTAACCCTCCTAACCCTAACCCTAACCCTAACCCTAACCCTAACCCTAACCCTAACCCTAACCCTAACCCTAACCCTAACCCTAACCCTAACCCTAACCCTACACGTGAGGAACATGTTAGGGATCGGGACTGCTTTGTGGTAGAATCAAGCACCCCTGTAGTTGTTCATGCCCCCCCGCTATCGATTTCATTAAAAGTGGGTTCAGAAGCTATTACTGAACAGGAACACCCTGACATTCCTGTCCCCCAACTTTTAAGCACGTCTATACAACGGGACATGCTTACGCTGGCTAAATTAGGTTTAGGTCCATCGACAGATCACGAGGAGACGGACGAGAGTGATGAGAGTGATATGGACTATATGTCAAAAGGGGAGGGGAGCCGGGGAAAACCCCCCCAATCTTCGGATGAAGAAATAAATTCTGAATTTTGGTGAGTGCCTTTGACACAGATTTTCAGAGTGAGGGAGAATCGTCCATGCCCAGGCCTCGGAAACCTCGGACTCTACTGGAGAGAAGGGAAAGACCAGAGAGTATATGATTACTAAGAATTGGACGGAAATCCTTCATACCAAGATAAACCAGGTCAGTGATATTATCTTACCCAAAGAACTGGGCAAAAACGATATGTTGAAACTGTGGGGATATATCGTGGCCCACTTGGCCTTTCCGACGATACAGACTTATAATTTGAGTAAATACGCCCAATATAAAGTATGGGATTATCTAGATAAGACTCAAAAACATTTGAAGGACATTATGGCTGGGTTGGAGGTGCCTACGACTAAGAAACACCAGCAGAAAGCTTTCGCAAAGTCTTTGGCCGTACAGGCTACTTTTAGATTACTCGTGGCACGTAAACCTAGAAAAGTAGTCGCCAAGTCTCTGGATTGGTTGGACGAAAAGAATATGGTGAAACTCATTCAGGAGATCAAGAGGAATTGGGAGGTGGCTTCGAAAGATCAGACCCCACCCTTTTGGGAACGACTGGACGACAGGTCCAGTATGATGACACGGGAGAGACTGATAGAATGGCTGGATCGAATGATCACGACGCTTCAGCATCGGATAAAGATGCTGAAACAGAGGCAAGAGGAACAGATGACGGCGGCGGCGAAGGTGACTCCGGAGCCGAGCGGAGTGGGACGCCGGACCAGGAAGACTACGGGGACTCCGAAAGTTCGGGCGGTCGGAAAAGACGCTGTACAGGGGAAGGTGGGTGGACAAGGAGGGGAGGAGGGACAACGGGAGGGAAGGGATAAGGGGGAGGAAGAGGTTTTAGAAAGTGAGAGCAGTTCGGAACAGGAGACGCCGGAGACGGTTAAAAAGAGACCTCGGCTGACGATTCCGTGGAGTGAAAGGGTGGGATCGGACTCCAATGTGGAGGATGGAAATGTGGGACGAGGGATTGGGTCTTATGGGCCTACCGCTACCGTAGGCATGTTAGAGACCACGATGCCGGGGGTTGGAGACTTTGCGAGCAGGGTAAGACAGAGACAACAAAAATTCCTTTCTGATATTGAAATGGGGGCCAGACCTAAGACGGGACAAGGGGGGACGGACCGGGTAGAGGACGCACGACAGAAAGAGGTGCCGGTGAGTACAAACCCATTGCATTCACCGGGAACGGAAGGGCGACGTGTCCCATCCCCGTTGGGAGTTACGCCGATGGGCGACTCTCCCGATGGGGAACGGGCACGAGATGGTCAGGAACGACCCAGAGCGAAGACTTACGCAGATATGGCCAACCAGCACAGGGGCAGAGAGGCACCGGGATCGGGTGCGGGGTTTTCCATGGGGGAAGCATTTTGGGAAGCTGAGGAATTTTATTTGGAGCAATTTATGAAACACGCTTCGGAGAGCAGGGATCCTAGGAAAAGATTTGTGGTTCGTTTCCGATACGTCGGGACGGACCCGCAGAGAGAAACTCGGGCGTACCTGACTAAGATGCTCTTGAGGGATGCTATGGATTTTAACAAGGAGGATGTAGTGGCGGTGATCCAACTGCCGGGGTCTAAAGAGACCGATATATGCTTGGCCTCGGAGAGGGCGTATCGGAATTTCTGGAAGCAGTGCGGGGAGGCGCAGAAGGCAAATCCGAACTTATTGGAAGGATTTCAGGTGGTCCCCCTTTTCAGGGGAGACACCAAAGTCCTGACGATCATTCTCCGAACGACTACCATACCCGAGGAAGATATAGCACGTTGGGTTTCGCGGTACGCCACGATTCTCGTTGGGCCGACTAAGAACATCGATACGGAGGGGTTTTGGACCGCAGAATATCGATGTGTAGTTTCTTTTAAGGAAAAAAATCCAGATCAGAGGTTTGGGAAGATCCCAAAATATTTTTTTCTGGGGTCGGAACGTGGTATTACCAGATATAGTGGCCAGCCTCCCGCCTGTTTCACTGTGGCTCTTATGAGCATAGGAGGAGGACGTGTACGACGGCCCTCTGTTCACGGTGTGGTAGTAGGGGACACACGACGGCTTCCTGTCAGCGGGGAATTCGATGTAACCTATGTGAAGAATTGGGCCACACCTATTTCTGGTGCCCCCAGGCATATTATAACCGCCACGATGCGGAGAGGTTTGATGAGGCCATGAGGAGGGCGCAGACGGGTAGAGATAGGGCCAGGGCGAGAGAAGAGAAGGAAATGGGGAAGACAGACTCGACCCAAGGAGAGGGTGGTGGACAGCCGTCACGAGATGAGACTCAGGAATGGCAGGTAGTGAACCGACAGCGAGGAGGGAAAAATTCTGGGAAAAGTCAACGGGCGAGTACGAGAACCGCTGAAAGCCAGTCATCGGGTTCGAATCGTTTTCAGGCTCTGAGTGGAGAAGCGGAGGTGGAGGTGGAGGTTGGAGTGGAGGAGAGTGTAGAGGTAACTGACAGGGAGTTGCGGTACGTGGCGGAGGAAATTGAGACGGGGGTTAGGATGGGAGATGTGATGGGTGAAGTGGAAAGTGCGGGGAACACACCACCGAGAGATCAGAGAATACGTAAGAAAAAGAAGGAGAGAAAGAGAGATAAACAGTCACCCTCACAGGAACAAACATTGTTATTAGAAAGCATGGAAATACCAGTATCACATGAAGTAGAGGTGCAATCACGAGTACAGGTTCAACAGGAAACGGTCACGATCTTAGATCAAAGTTCTGAGCCAGGGAGTACAGAAATATCAAGGGTGCAAGAGTTGGGTATCCAGTCACGATTGGAGGCTCGGGAAGAAACACTAACGTTATCCTCTACCTCCCCCCCCATATTTGTAATCCCTTCTCCTGTCCCAATCCCTTTGCCCCCACCTTTAAATCCCCCATCTGACCCACCCCCAGATGCCCCTAACTTACCTTCTCCTATCCAATAGGAAAGTATGACTACACCTCAGTCTTACCTGAGGGGGTAGAAAGTTTTTCAGGAAGGAATAGTGGGAAAGTTGACTTGAAATATGGTATTGACCAATTGGTTTATTTCGTTTTCTATTTCGTTTTCTATTTTATGATACCACAATGATTCAAAGTAATTAAATTTATTGCTTATAACATTAAAACATTATAACATTTTTTGAATTTAGTAAAATTTAGTAAAATTTGGTAAAATTTAGTAAAACTAAATAAAGTTTAAATAAAGTTTAAATAAAGTTTAAAGATTAATAAAGTTTAAAGATTAATAAAATATATATATATATATATATGTAGAAAATATGTAAGAAATATGTAAGAAATATGTAAGAAATATGTAAAAAGTTAATTGTGAAAAAGACACCGAGGACAAAAGATGACAAAGGATGACAAAGGACGCCGTCGAAGGTGGATCATGGAGATGGAGTTATCGACTATTTGAAGATGACTATTTGAAGATGAGAAAGGAAACTAAAATGTATTAGTGATAGGAAGTTAGGAAAATTGTTGTATTAGTAAGAGAATAAAAACAGAGAACCGTTATGTGACGCGTTTTCGCGATCGGGTGTAAACTGAAACCAAATTGTAAACTGAAACCAAGTAGTATGACAGTTTTTAATAAAAAACTCATTCCTAAAAAAAAAAAAAAAAAAAAAACTCATTCCTAACCCTAACCCTAACCCTAACCCTAACCCTAACCCTAACCCTAACCCTAACCCTAACCCTAACCCTAACCCTAACCCTAACCCTAACCCTAACCCTAACCCTAACCCTAACCCTAACCCTAACCCTAACCCTAACCCTAACCTTTGACTTCGAGGGTGGAGGTTGTATGGAAGGAGAGCTCCAGAGAGAGATCACTAAAAACGATTTCTACCGGAGAATCCAGCCAGTATGCCGGGACCCCAACACCAGGGGTTGCCGGAGTAGACAGTCAGGCATCCCTGGATGCAAGTATGGACCCCCTAATTCGAGGGGTTCAACCAACAAACGCTCGAGAAGAAGGTCCCCCCAGCAAAGGCAGGGACTGGAAAGTGAAACTGCCAGAGACAATGGCTGCTCCTGCTGCTGAGAAGGTAGGCCTCGGCTTGTTACAAGGCCCAGGGTTTTCAAGTTCCATAGAACATGAGGAATTTGTGGAAGCTCATGGGGGAGGCGAGATTGAAGAAGGGGGAGCCCAGGGGGGACCCCAAAACCAAAGAGAACTGGGAAGAGAAAGGCCCCACCCCAAGGAGGGAATCCTTCAACAAGCAAACACAGAGGGCCCTGCTACAGAGGCAGTGCAGGCAAACACAGAAAAAGCACAGCCAGCTAACAGGAGTGCTTATGAATCTGAAGCAGAGGGAGAGACAGGCAAAGACTGCTTCTCTCTGAAACCATCAAGTTATAAAGAGAGGCCAGGGATCAAACCATTGCTGAAAAGGCAAAGTTATGGAGAGGACTGCTTGGAATATTTTGAGAAAATCAAGCACGCTATAGAAGGCTGTGAAGAGGGAGAGAAGGTGCAGAAAATTATCACCCAGATGCTCCCCTTATTGCAAAAGGAGGATGATTTGGATTGTATGGACACTATGGTAAAAGAGGCTTATGGGCCAGAAAATCACAGGAATGAAAAGATGAGAGTCCTGAGAAAACTAAGAGATTTAGAAAGGCAATTTATGGCAGCTGTGCAGCAACTGGATTTAGAAGGACAAGCTGCAGCAGAGATTTATGAAGGAGAAAGACTGACTAAACCTCTTTTTAGAGACTTTGAATTGCTTACTGCAGAGGCACTGGGAGAAAGGGATCGCTCCCCTATTAAATCACAGAAAGACTACACTGCAGGAAAACAAGAATATTCATTGATACGGACTAAAGGGAAAAGGACTCAAGAAACAAACCCTACTAGTGAGACTGCCCCAACAGAGTTAATGGAGCTGCAACAAGCAATAACCAACATGCAGAGTAAAGCAGATGGAACCCCACAGACAGCTGCGGAAAAAGTACAAGATTTTTATCAAGGAAATCATACCTTACCTGAACATATCCAATCTGACACTTCACAATCTCAAGACAGTGACAGTGAGGAAAATAGACAACAACGAAAAGAACCCGGAGAAGAATTATTAGAAGACAATATAGACCCTGAATTTCTGAGAGAACATTTTCAGACAGATTTTGGGTCCAACGTAGAAGAGGAATTTGAGACGGGATGTGAATTCATTGAAGAAGGCTCCCAGTCCTCATCGGGTACTCGCAGCTCTAGGGAAACCCAGATCAGACAAAAATGGACAGAACTCCTACATAAACCGATGATGGATATACAAGATATTATACTACCAAAGACTTTTGATAAACAAGACATGTTAAAACTATGGGGTTACGTTGTGGCACGGGTTGCCTTGCCCACAGTGCAAACATACAACCTTAAGAAATATGGACAACAAAAGATTTGGGATCTATTTACCAAGACCTTCAAACCGCTCAAAGACACGCTTGCGGGGCTAAAATTAAACTTGACCAGGAACGAACTGTGCTTTATGCGATCGATGGCGATAGATGCCTTCCTCAGGATTCTGGTGGGAAGGAAGCCGAGGAAGCAAGCGGCAGCTTACCCAGAGTGGCTTGAGGAAGCAAATCTGATAAAAACATTCCAGGACTTGCACAGAAGATGGGTAGCGGCCCCGTCAGGCACACAAGTCCAGTTTTTGGCTAAAGTTGACAACCTGCATTCATTCGTATCCAACAAGGATTTCGCGGAATGGACGGAGAAAATCGTTGGACTCCTCCGACAGCGGATGAAGATCGCGAAACAACAACGCGACGAACAACTAGAGTGGGGAGGCCTTTCGCCAACAGCCGGGACCGGACGAGCGACGGGAGCGGGTCCACAAACATCGGGAGGACGGGAGAAAGATGGAGCGGCGACAAAACGACCGGGACCCACCCGGTCAAAAGGGAACCCCAACAGGTCATTTTCAAAAACCGGGGAGGGATCCGGGAAAGGAGTTGTACAGATGGCAAAAGAGAGAGGGAGGGAGGTTGAAGCCGAACTCTTTAAGACTCCTAGGACACCCACCAGAGCACCCATTCGATCTACAAGCGCAGGTAAAAGAGATAAAAAGGAGCAAGATAGTAGTAGCTCGGAGGGGGAGGCGGCCTCGGACACAGTTAAAAAAAGGCCTCGTAAAGGCATTCTAGATGAACGTGAAAAGGGAGGGGGGAATCTCACAGATTGGTGGGCTGTTGCGGGCCCCTCTGATGTTTTTTCCTCGAGTGTGGAGGCAGGGACGGGACAAACCAAGAGATCGCCCAGGAGACAGGCTGTTGTCGAACGTCAAAAGCGGTTCCGGGAGGATATGGACAGTGCTACGGACAACGCAATGGGTCGGGACTTACATGTGAGTACGAGCCCTAGGTCGGGAAGCACTACACTAAGTATTGCAGAACACTCTCTGACTTTACCGCAAAGTAATGGATCGTCAGAGCAGGGGGCCCGACCACGTCAGGCCCGGGTGGATGATACCGGGAGACAGAACCAATCCAGGTCCTATGCGGCGATAGCCAAAACTAGAGAAAGACGGGAGGGTGAGCCGGGAGTTTTTCCAACCTCCCAGGGCTTCAACGATGAGGAGGAGGAATATCTAGGACAGATGTTGGACGACATTCCAGACACAAGAGACCGAAGGAGGCGTTATGTAATAAGATTTAGATATCTGGGGAATGAAACCGATAGAGACACTAGGGATTACCTAGCAAAGACCCTGTTAGTTGACACGCTAAATTTTAACAAGAACGATGTCTTAGCTATTATACAACTACAGGGATCGCAGGAGACGGACATATGTTTGGCCTCTGAGCGGGCCTATAGAAGATTCTGGTCCGACTGCAAGATGGCTCAGAGAGAGGTTCCATCCCTCCTGGCGGGTTTCGAGGTAGTGCCCCTGTTCCGAGGAGACACGAAGGTGCTCACTATCAGCTTCCGGACCACAACCATTCCGGAAGAGGATGTGGCCCTTTGGGTCTCCCGGTACGCAAACATTCTCATGGGACCGGAGAAAAAAAAGGACAAATATGGTTTCTGGACGGGAGAATATCGATGTGTCGTCTCTTTCAAAGCGACACAAATAGACCACAATGACGGACAAATCCCAAAGTATTTTTTCCTAGGCTCAGAGAGGGGTATAACGAGATATAGTGGCCAGCCGGCGGCATGTTTTCAATGCGGGGGATACAGCCACCGCAGAAGAAACTGCACGACGCCCCTCTGCTCTAGGTGCGGTACCAGAGGACACCCCACGGCATCCTGTCACAGGAGCATTACATGCAACCTCTGTCAGGAATTAGGCCATACGTACTTCTGGTGCCCAAAATCCCAATACAATGCTGAGGACTCGGGCAGGTGGGAAAAGGCAAGCAGAATTGCAAAAATGGGGAAAGAAAGAGCAGATGCACGAGCAGAAGCACAAGCGTGGAACAGGGCAGAAAAGGAGAGGGAGAAGGATAAACGAAGGCCTAGAGAGACAAGGACATGGGGAGATGAGTGAGTCCGAAGCAGACGAGGAACGGGGAGCCGCACAGGGCAGTAAAAGGCGAGGAGAAGGTGGGGAGGAGAGGGAAGAATGGAACAAGGTGCAGAGAAAAGGACGTAAAACTACTCAAAAGCATGGGCGCCCGGTGAGTCCAGCCATACAGGACCTCCTCCTGACTCAGAATAAATATGCAAAGTTGGGAGAGGAAAAGGAGGAGGAGTTAGTAGATCAGGAAACGCAGCTTAGTCCTGGAAAGAACGAGGAAATAGAGAAAGAGGACTCACACCGGAATGAAATGACAGACTTAGATAGGAGTTGGGAGATGAAAGATGTGAAAAATAGACAAAAAGAGGTATCAGATCAGGTTCAAGTAGAGGTTCAGGTAGAGGGACAGCTAGTGAAAGAGCAGAGAGAAAAGGTGAATAAACATAAACTACATAAGAAAAGAGATGTAGACTCAGAGTCAAAGAAAAGAGAGGTGCAACGGGATTCACCTGTTAAAATATCAGTAGTGGGGTCTGAAGATTCAGTACCACATAACTCAGACATGGTTAAACATGACTCAAAACAACATGACTCAAAACAACAAGAGACAGGGGAGACTGTGAAAGTAGACTCCCCCCATTTACTTCTAGATACTCCATTAGTTCCCTATCCCCACTCTCCCCTTCTGCTACCACTCCCTCCCTCCCCTCCCACGTCTCCCTCTTCCCCTTCCTCTTCCACTTTTCTTTCCTCTTCTATACGTAAGGCTACACCTCAGACTTTTTCTGAGGGGGTAGATGATATGGAGGTCACAGCAGACCCTAAAACCACAGGGACATGATCTAAGTGTCCCAGTGAGACGATTTTATCAGGAGTTTGAAAGATTTCAAAAGGAAGTATTTGAATAAAAATAGTTAAGTTAATTAAACATTAAGTTAACATTAAGATTAAGTTAACATTAAGTTAAACATTAAGTTAATTTATAGAAAAATTTTAGATTTAATAGTCAGAGATCAGATAAAAACCATTTATAAATTAGTTATAATATAGGTTAAAAATGTTAAGATTAAGTGCTATAATTTATATATTACAATTTATTATGGCCAATTTAAAAATCGTCTCCTGGAACGCAAATGGATTAAGATCCCAGAAGAGAAGGGAAGAAATTATACCGCTTCTGGGTAAATTAAGTCAGGACATTTATATCATCCAAGAGACCCATTTTACAAATGAACAACATAGAAGTCATGCCCAAAGGCTATGGACCTGTGGACCATCTATCTGGTCCTATGATGATGAGCACACTGCAGGAGTAGGAGTCCTTTTTCGTTCTAGAGACGATTTGGTTATAGACCTTGTCCTCGAAGCTGTTCCGGGAAGGTTGATTGTCATAGACTTTACCGTAAAAGGGTTGTCTGACAGCGGGAAAGAAGAACGAAAGACATTTAGGATCTGTGGCCTTTATGCACCCGTGCAGGCCACCCATAGGAAGAAATTTTGGGGGCAGCTAAAAGACTTCTGTCACACCAGGAGGTGTCTCATCATCATAGGTGACTTTAACAATAGGTCCAAAGTGTCAGATAGGAGTACTTCTATCACAAATAAAACAGGGCAGCAGCAACAATTCATAAAACCATTACAGCCGGAGGAAAGAGAACTGGAAAATTTTCTGACAGAGATAGAGTTGCAAGATAAGGCACTGACAATCGCTAACGGAATAGATTTTTTCCCAGTTACATGTAGGAAAATATATGTTAACAGTTACCCACCTCTAGATGGCGTTCGTTACACATTTTACCACCCTAATTGTGCGAGCCGAATAGACAGAGTTAGAGCCCCAAAAGATCTGAAAGTAGAACGGTGCACTGTTATCATCACCCCGTGGTCCGATCACGGGATGTTGCAGATAGAGTTCGGCTTGGGTCAAGTGCACAATAAAGGAAAACCTCTCTGGAGGCTTAGACCGCAAAATTTAGGAAGGTTTGAATATAGAGCCATGATCGAATCGGTTTTGGGTGAGATGTTATCTCTTTTTCCTTTATATCAGGATGATTTATTTCAATGGTGGGAACGACTCAAATCAAGTGTGGCTAAGAGATGTAAAAGTTATGAATACACAGGGTACAGTAGGGAAATCAAAGAGTATCATGATGCCATTTTTCAGTTCCTTAAGTGCCATCATAGAGTAAATGCGGGTCTACCATATAATGAAGAATCTCTTAAAAAATCTAGGGAACGTATAGCTGACTTTCAACGGAAACAACGAGAAAAAAGGTGCAATTATAAAGAGTTTAGAACAAAAGGTTCGATAGTCGATGTCGACCAGTGGGCAAAGGCCAAGAGTCCAAAAGCACCGATAGAATTTAAGGGCTTACGTGAATCCTTGAATGACCCGGTTAGTTTCCATCCACGTAAAATGGTAACCATCATGACCACCTTTTATGAAACATTGTTTTCACAGAAGGACATAGATCCGACAAAGATGAGAGAATTTTTGTCGGAAACGTTTAAGCAAAAAGTGGAGTCGCTCTATGAGGGCTTAAAGGATGATGACAAGATATTTCTTCTTTCTCAAGTAACCGAGGATGAAGTTAGTAAGGTTATAGTTTCAGGGAAAGGGAATTCAGCTCCCGGACCGGATGGCCTCGGCTGGAAATTTTATAAAGAGTTTGCCCATATGTTGATAAAACCTCTTACGGAAGTTCTTAACGAATTTCTGAGATGCAAACAACTAAGTGGTTCCCTGAACGAGGGTACTCTGATATTTTTCCCAAAACAAGGTGATACCACGCTACCTCACAACTGGAGACCTATAGCGTTGACCAATGTCGACTATAGAATCTTAGCTAAAATTCTCAACACCAGATTAGCAAAGGTGGCACAAAAGATCGTGGTGGGGTGCCAGACGAGTGCGATCCCAGGCCGCTGTATGACCGACTCCCTGTGTTTATTTCGGGAGATTTTTTCTTTGGTACAGAAAGGTCAATGGAAGGGCCACCTCGTTCAATTAGACCAGATAAAGGCATTTGACAATGTTCACCACCTCTATTTGTGGGAGGTTTTGTTGTGGAAAGGGGTGCCCGAAAAGTTTGTGGAATGGATGAAAGTATTATATAGAGAGGCAACTGTGACACCGCAAGTAAATGGATGGAGAGGCACGAAAGTTCATTTGACGTCTGGAGTACGTCAGGGTTGCCCACTGAGCCCCCTCCTTTACGTGTTAGCCTTAGATCCGATCCTGGCGCTGATTCATACGGAAGGGAAAATAACCGGACTGACCATCCCCGTCCCTAGGAAATTAGGGCTTTTCAAAAAGAATACCATAACATCAAATGAGGCTGCTCTCCCTAATGAGACGCTTGCCCTAGAACCGAGTGACAGCAGCACAACCGTGAAGCTTGTGGCTCACGCTGATGATGTCTCGGTACTGATCGGGAACGAGGTTGAACTGATGAGACTGAAAGAATTATTTGATGAATTTGAAAATGTTTCAGGGGCCAAATTGAATATGAAAAAGAGTTTTATCATTTCATTAGGGCGGTTGCAAGGTAGTATCACCGTGACTCCGATGGAAGATTTTATTAGTCGGGGTTCATTGGAAGGGCTCCCTGGGGAAGAAGTTGAGTCGGTAGAAAGAGTGAAACTTTTAGGTTTGTACTTTTCAGTCCAGAGTAATGGAGGGGAATATAATTGGAAAACGTGGGTAGACAAAGTAAAGGAAAAAACACAGTTGTGGAAGAAATGGTCCTTGAACATCTACCAAAAAGCAACGTATGTAAAAACCTATTTATTGCCCGTGGCAAATAATATGGCCACCGTTTTTCTGCCACCCGAATGGGTGCTGAAAGAAGCTGAAACCCAGGTTTTTAAATTTCTGTGGGGGATGGTACGTTTCCCTTTAGCCAGAGCCACGGCATACAGACCGATAGAACAAGGAGGTCTTGATCTTCCAGCTTTGGGCCCAAACTTTCTGGCAAAATTTTTAAGTTATAATTTCGGACAATGGGCCCAGTTTGAGTTTAAAAGTCAAGAGGGTCGACCTCTACAATTTTGGATGGTTGCCTTTGCTCGCGGATGGAAAAATAAAACTTGGGGTAACGAGTGGTGGGAGGAAAGGAAGCTAACGTACAGAGTGACACAAACGATGAAATGTAACGGTCCTGACTATTTGCGAAATTTATACAGATATGTGAAAACCTGGAAAATTCAATCGGATTGGCTACAGCAAGATAAATTACCAATTAGACTCATGAAAAAGAAAATATACCACCAAATTCTAGAAAATTGCTATTTTGCACCCGATGCAGAGAAAAAGACGGGGAAAGGTAATCTCTCCACATATTTGAAAACGCCAGTATATCCGATTGAATATTTCACAGACAAGCGAGTGCCATTCAGACTATGGGATTTACGTTGGAGATTTTATCATCAAATCCCTAACATCCGGTCGGCGAATCCTTGGTTACCTGAAACCGAACAGGCGTGTCCACGGTTGAGCTGTCAACGTCAGGCTTCCATTTTGGGAAGTACCCAGAGGGACACTGTCCGACATTTTGTTAAAGACTGTAAGGCGGCCAAGGAACTTTGGGAAGGACTGGCAAAGGACTTTAACTGGCCCGCACTGTTAACCCAAGATTGGGAAACCATTGTGTCTGGGAAAACCGACGATGAACTTTTTCAGGGTCCACGCTACAAAATGAGCAGAAAGCGGACGCAGCGAGAAAGGAATGTGGCTGTAACATCATTGGGGTTGTTTTGGAAGGTGCCTTCCTCCACGGTCAGACTGGTAAATTTGTTAACCCTTTTAGCACTTACCTATGCGAGGAGTAGAGAAAAGACTACTGGAAAAGAAGTGATTCCTGAAGGATCTATTCGCTTTATTAAATCAAAATTAACAGCGCTGAGTAGATATGAAAAGGAAAGAATGTCAAAAGTAAAATGGTTAAAGTTTTGGCCGTGGATGGAAGGGACCACTGCACCGATCACTTGATCGCATGATTTCTTGACTACTTGAATATTTGAATATCTGAAATACAAAAAATGCTACAAAGTTATTTGAAATTGCTAGACAACAATAGGTTTAAAGTGTAATAGTAGTAGGTTAGTTAGTATACTTACCTGTATTAGTTAGTGTCCTCTTGTTTTAAAGCGGATTGTGACGGCTTTTCGCGCTCGGGTGTGACGTGACATAAGTAGTATGAGATAATTTTAATAAAAACTATATTCCTAAAAAAAAAAAAACTATATTCCTAACCCTAACCCTAACCCTAACCCTAACCCTAACCCTAACCCTAACCCTAAAAAAAAAAAATTAATTGTGAAAAGGATACCGAGGACAAAAGACGACAAAAGACAAAAGACGACAAAGGATGATAAAGGACGCCGTCGAAGGTGGATCATGGAGATGGAGTTATCGACTATTTGAAGATGAGAAAGGAAATGGAAATGTATTAGTGATAGGAAGTTAGGAAAATTGTTGTATTAGTAAGAGAATAAAGACAGAGAACCGTTCTGTGACGCGTTTTCGCGATCGGGTGTAAAACTTGAAAACCAGTAGTATGAAAATTTTATTAAAAAATCTCATTCCTAAAAAAAAAAAAAAAAAAATCTCATTCCTAACCCTAACCCTAACCCTAACCCTAACCCTAACCCTAACCCTAACCCTAATCCCTAACCCTAACCCTAACCCTAACCCTAACCCTAATCCTTGCTTTGTGAGAGAAGGGTGTGTTTTGGAACTGCTCCTCCTGAACTTCAGGAAGATCGCTTCTAACTTTGGCAGAAGTGGTGATGCCGCGCCCCCTTTAGTTGGGGGTGGTGGGGGAACCTCCCAGGCACCTGGAGAGACTAAGCAGATGTTGGGGGGCCGTTGCTCCACCGAGAAATCGAGCCAAGAAGAGAGCCTCCCCAGCAGGCTTCAGAAAAAGCATGGAGAAGGCTCCCCTGCAGCAGCAGTGATTCAGCAAAAAGAAGAAAGCTCTATAAATGTGAGTAGAACCCCAAGAAATCAGGGGCTTCAGATGTCTGCAGATGGGGGAGAGGGGGCCCCTCAAGAAGAGGACTTTAGAACAGACAGAACAGACAGACAAAATGATGGTATTGGGAAGAAAAGGGAAGAAACAGAACAAAGGAAAAGGCTGAAACAAACAAGGCGTGTCCCTTATACAGAGCAAGCTGTGTTTGCTGAGACAGGAGGCCCAAAAGGGAGCCTGAACTTGAGTAGACAAAGATCCCAGAGTTTGGAGTCTATATCGGGGGGAAAGCAAGCTGGAGGAGACCCTTATGCTTTGAGGAGCAAACAGGATGTGAAGGCTGGAAAGACAGCAAGAGAAATGTTTCAGCAGGAAGTGAGGTTTTTGCAAAAAGGGAGGGATAGATCTCCCTTGAAGAAGACAGGGCTGGACAAGCAGTGGGAGGAAGAAGATCTCTCTTCCAGACCATGTAGTTTGACTGGCACAGACAGAGAAGAGGGGCCATTGTGCTCTGAACGTTTTAAAGAGCAGGCACTAAAAGTACAACCTGTGGTAAGGTTGGAGAAAATGGCTGTTCATATTACAGAGTTCAAGGCAAAGGAAAATACGGAAAGAGTGGAACTGCGCGCAAACCCCGCGCCGCAATTTCACGAAATTTCCTCAGGACATCCCCCGGGAGGGGGCGGGCAGGATCCCATTACTTTCGGACCCATTGGAAATGAAAATGAAAATTTGGAAATTTTTGAAAAAGCGCAAAAATTGGACAAAAAAAATTCCGTAGGACGCCATGACGGAAACGAAACTTCTGGGATAGTTACTGTGGGCCGAGAGTCCAGCACATCTGGTGACAGATTAGGGAAAAATGTTTCCAGTGAGGGGGGAGAAGCGGTGAAAGTTCGTGAAACTGCTCTTAAAGGGACAGACACTCTGTTTAAAGCTATACCCCATAGAAAGTCATTGGAAATGAGTGAAGAAAAGGATAATTTCGAACTGACTCGTGAAACAGTGACGCTGTGGCCTGAAACTTTAGTGGTAGCTTCCTCGGGATCGGGAGACACGGATGGCGTGGTTTTTGGACCGAACGCGGTTGCCGTGACGGATGGAAAAAATCGAGAAAAGGAGCCGGAAATTTTGGAAAGGACAACCTGAAAAACCTCATAGGGTAAATCGGGAACTCTTCACTAGTGAAGTGATGGAGAGAGACCGGCATGACGACCGCCTTAGCAGGGGTCATTCTTCGGATCAGTCGCCTTATGATACTGCCGATGAACTGATGGTCGAAGAGGGTAGTGACGCCGGCTCCGATTCTGAGGAAGGCGAGTCTGATGAACAGGTTAGTGATCACGAAAGTGATATAGAATTTCTAGTACAGACCTTTGACACGGACTTCCAAACAGACACAGAGGCGGAAGGACGTGGGGAGAAATATGTTTCGAGTGACAATGTGTCTTTACCTGCTTCTTCAGCGGTCCCTATGGGTTCTAGAGAGCAGCACATTAGAACCAAATGGAAGGAAATCCTTTCCAGAAAGTTAGAGGACATTAAGACTGTGGTTCTGCCTAAAGAATTGGACAAAAGGGACACGCTAAAACTCTGGGGGTTTATAGTAGCACATATTGCCTTTCCTTTGGTGCCAGCTTATAAATTGGAGAAATATAGTCATGATCGAATCTGGGATTTTCTCGAAAGAGCATATGAGCCGATGTTGGATGTGCTGTCCGGTCAACCGTCGGATATGTCGGATCAACAGCTGAGCCATATGCGCGCCATCACTTTGGCAGCGGTGGATAGGGTTTTGGTTTGGCGGAGAGCTAAAGTGTCATTGGCTCCAGACCCCGAATGGCTAGAGGAAGCGTACATCATTAAAATGTTACAAAAGGTATGTAGAAATTTGGAACTTCTTCCCCATGACGCTCAGGTGAGGTTTTGGGCTGAAATAGACAATGATACTACGTTGATGTCTGCAAAGGCTTTGAAGGACTGGTTGCTTTTGGTGATTGGATTCCTAAAACACAGAAGAAAAATATTAAAGCAGGAAGGAGATGGGGGGGATTCGGTTATTACACCCACCCAAGAAATGACACACTTACCGGGAAGGAAGACCGTGGAAGGCACCTTTAAGTCCCCCCAAATGGCAAGGTCTAAAAGAAAGGGGCGTGCCCAATTAGCCGCCCGAGAGGGAACGGATAGCAGTTCAGAAAGGGAAAGTGCGCCAAATACGGTAAAAAAGAGGCCCAAAAAAGCCACCGATTGGGGGACACAAGTTTCAGAAGCCGAAAAAAGTATAGCCGATGAGTCTTCAGTAGCTGAACTGGAGAGCAATGTTTTGGAGAGTGATAAAAGTCAGAGACCATCTGGGCCTGAGGTGGTGACTCATAGGCGAACCCAACGAGGTCAAGATGGGGGGAAACCCTCCTCAGAAAGTGACTGTGTCGAGATGGATGGGAGAGCAAAAGTACCTCGTCGGCGGTCACCCGAGTTCCCACTTGAACAAAGGGAGAATGTTGTATCGACCTCTGGCCCTGACGGATATGATAGGTTGGGAGCCAAACCGAAGACGATGGGCACGTCGCTTTTGAATTCTGTGCCTGCCCCTGATAAGGAGACGGGGAATGAGGAAATTACCCGAACGGGGACCAGCGTGGGACAAGATGGAGTGCCATCTCCCCCAAGGCAGCAAGAGGAAACGGTAGAGGGGCAAAGGTCTTCTTCTTCCCCACCTGAACAACAAGCAAAGACTCCTACGACTCGGGAAAAAGAACAAAGTTCAAGCAGATCATATGCGAATATGACTCGAGGCGGCCAGAGATCGCAGCGGGAAGCCGATGAGGGTGGGGAACCGCACTCTGGGAGATTTGCCGGAGAAGGACAGTATGATGATGATGATTTCTGGAGTGATTATCCAGGACAGCCTTCTGATGACAGAGATCCGAGGAAAAGATTCGTAGTCCGGTTTAGATATACTGGTGATGATCCTGAAAAACAAAATAAAGCATACCTGATTAAAAATGTATTGCTGGATAAGTTGTGTTTTCCCAAAGAGGACGTACGAGCAATCATTCAGCTGACCGGTTCTAAAGAGACGGATGTCTGCTTAATATCTGAGAGAGCTTATTTGGACTTTTGGACTGGGTGTAAACTTATTAAGAGAACAGATCCTGAGCTATTACAAGATTTTGAACTTGTCCCGATATATAAGGAAGATACCAGGGTTTTGACTATTATTCTGAGAACCACAACGATTCCTGAACAAGATGTGGCGAAATGGGTCTCCAAATACGCTCGTATCTTGATGGGCCCACATCAGACGAAGGATCGATTCGGCTTTTGGAATGGGGAATATAGATGTGTGGTGTCCTTTAGAGGATATGCCATCAAGCAAATCCCAAAGTATTTCTTTCTAGGAGGCGACAGAGGAAGTACGAGATACAGTGGACAACCTCGGGCCTGTTTCCAGTGTGGATCTTATGACCATTGGAAAAAGTATTGTGACACTACGTTGTGTTCCAAATGTGGAGGGAGGGGACATAATACAGCCACGTGTCAAATTGGCAGAAGGTGTAATTTTTGCGATCAACCCGGACATGTTTATGCTCGATGTCCCGAAGCCTATTACAATAAGCGAGATAGGGCCGAAAGACAGACAGATAAGGAAACACAAAGTGAAGGGGAGGGACAGAGGCGGCACCCTCCCTCTGACCCTGTGGTGGAAATGCAACAAAGTGGGCAGACGGCAGGGCAAGAGGACCGCCTTTCTCGAGAAAACCCCCGGCAGAAGGAGTCTCGTGAAAGGGACCCTCAGGATAAGGACTGGAATCTGGTCAAGAAGAAAAAGGGAGGTAAAACTCAACCTGTTAGTCAGCGGCCAGGAAAAAGTTCTTTGAACCAGGATATCATGCTTCAAAACAAATTTACATCTTTGAGAGATGACAACGCTACTGAGCTAACCGATCAAGAAATCAGTAACGTTCTTTCGGAAATAGATGAAGAAGGTTTCGTGAGACCCAGTGACACCTCGGGGCATTTTGGTAAAGAACAAAGACAACCTAGAGGACAAAGAATACGAAATCAGAGGAGGCGAGAAAGAGAATCAGAAGGTAAAGAGAATGAGGGTACCAGAGAAACTGTTCTACTTAGGGAAAGAGAGACTGAGGAAATGGAGGTCCAATTTGAAAACCGTGTTGCTGAAATAGAAACTGAAGATACGAATGATCAGCAGTCACAACTTTGTATAATAGATCAAGCGGCTGGATCTCCCGGAACTCAGTCACCTGAAAATAATTTCCCCACTCTCCTTCCTTGTTTCCCGACCCTTCCCCCCCTCCTTTATTTTCTCCACCCCTATCTGGTGAGGCTACACTCCAGAAAATTTCTGGAGGGGTAGAAGAGTTAGTGAACCCACCTGTTGGCTCCAAGGAATCAGAATCGGATCCTTTGAATCCGGCTCTGTTCCAAAGAGACTCACCAGGGTGAGAAGCACGAATTCAGATTTGAGTTTTCTTAAAAATTGGAAATTGAAAATTGATACAATGCAATTGAAAATTGATACAATGCAATTGGAATAATAATTGTATGTTAGCTATCGTTTATTTGAGGTAATTATCTTATCTTATCTTATTAAGTAGTTGTAACTGTTCTAAGTGTTCAAATTGTCTTAATATTGTCTTAATAGTGTCTTAATATTGTTTTGATATTATTGTTCGAAATTATTGGTGTTAAGGAGATTTTTAATGATTTTTAATGATTTTTAATGATTTTTAATGTTATTTAATTGAGTATATATAATTATTATAACCGTTATTATGACTAATTAAAAAATGTTCAATCTAGAATATCAAAGGATTGAATCAAGCTCAAAAGAGAGAAGAGATTTTGTTCCAATTTGATAATCTTGGCAATTGGCTTTATGAGATAAGGTACTGGGACCCTCGATTTGAATGGGTTTTGAAATTTTTCCAATGCGGGTAAAAAAGTTTATGTTGATAAATATCTTGATCTGAATGATGCGAGAACAATTTGGTGACTAAGGAACTGTGGAAAACATTGGCAAAAGAATGGAACTGGCCTGCGCTGATGACCAAAGACGGGGAAACCATTGCATCTGGGAAGACCGACGTTGAACTTTTTCAGTGTCCGTGGAATAAGACAACTGGGAAGTCGATACGTTGAGAGAAGAACATGACTGTATTGGGAATGCCCGAATGTTTGAAATGTTTGAAATTTGAAATATTTAAATTTTGAAATTTTGAAAAATATTGAAAATATTGAAAATATTGAAATTTGAAATAGTTAAATGTTTGAAATAGTTAAATGTTTGCAGTATACTTAACATATTCGGAATACATGCTTGAAATGAATATTTGAAATATTTGAAATACCTGAAGTTTTTTCCTTTTTCCTTAGTCATTTTGAAATTTTTAGAGGTAAGTTTAACTGATATGTATTAGAAATAGGTTAGTTAGTTGAACTTTTTCTATTAGTTAAAGATATGTTACAATAGATCAGATTGTGACGGCTTTTCGCGTTCGGGTGTGACGAGACCTATGTAGTATGATACAACTCTAATAAAAAAATCTATTCCTAAAAAAAATCTATTCCTAACCCTAACCCGGAACCTAACCCTAACCCGGAACCTAACCCTAACCCGGAACCTAACCCTAACCCGGAACCTAACCCTAACCCGGAACCTAACCCGGAACCTAACCCGGAACCTAACCCGGAACCTAACCCGGAACCTAACCCGGAACCTAACCCTAACCCGGAACCTACCCGGAACCTAACCAAGAACCTGGAACCTAACCCTAACCCGGAACCTAACCCTAACCCTAACCCTAACCCTAACCCGGAACCTAACCCTAACCCGGAACCTAACCCTAACCCGGAACCTAACCCGGAACCTAACCCTAACCCGGAACCTAACCCTAACCCGGAACCTAACCAAGAACCTGGAACCTAACCCTAACCCAGTGCCTAACCCTAGAGGTGCACACTTACCTTGGAACTTACCTGGAACATAACCCTAACTCATGTTCTCAGCAAGCAGCCCCCCAGATGACAAAGTGACGCGATGGGACCCCACACTGTGTTTTAGCATAAAAACTAGGGAAAGCCAGCTTAAAACTGCCATAAATAGCAAATCACAGCCATTTTAAGCTGGGTTGCCCTGGTTCTTACACTTAGAACGCAGCAACATGGAACAGGAAATAGACACACCGGAATAGACACAATTATGTCCCGCAGCAGCGGGGATTTGCGTTTGTCGGGGGATGCTAAAGGCAAGGGGGGGGCCCAAGGTAGGTGTTCCCATCCCTACCTTCCTGACCCCAGCCCCAACAAACACCCTACCCTTAGGGTTCACACAAGCCCGACCCTCTACCTTTTCAGGGTTTTTCCTGAGCCCTATTGTATGTTCAAGTCACACAGTTCTGTATGAATCGCAAGTACAAGGGGCTTGGAGAGGCTCAAAGGGCAGTGCTGGGAGGTTACCCAATCCTCGGAAGCCGCAGTCACATTTGTGGAGGAGGGGAGACAAGCCAAACTCCTCTTTGAATACTATGGCAAAGCATTCGGGGCAAGAATGAATTAGCCGAGATTTTCCGTTATAACTATGGAGCCTACAGGAAGCTGGAAGCAAATACACTGCCTTAGTCTATTCCCCTTCCTCCTACCCTCTCTGAGAACTGTGAAGGACAGCTGCCACTACCTGTCAAGATATCCCAAACCCTCCACCCACCTCTCGGTTCCTTCACGCTTCAGCAGGGTACTAGCCCAGCCTTAGAAGAGCAATGAACAAACACACTCTGTAAAGACGGAGACTTTATTAGACAAAAATAAAAGTTAGGCAGTGTAAGGTCTCCAATACGCTAAATACATAGAAATCCCTTACATGGAACAAAAGGAAGAGGATGAGTTCGGAAAGTGTAGGGGAAAGGGAAAGGGATAAAATGAAATCTAATCCCACCCCCAGTCACTAGAGATGTGAAGGCCCAGGAAAAAGCGACAGAAATTTTTAAAAACACAGTATTAACGTCGATTTGATTCTGTGGAGGACTAGAGGAAATACAAATATTTTTATTTGTTATTAATGTTGATGGTTTCTTCTAGAGATTTTTAAAATTGTTTTTTGACCTGCTCCACATAAACTGGCAAAACCAAAGAGGTTGCTCCATTTCTAACAAATAAAAATTAAAATAAAAAAAAAGTAAATTCCTTTTGTAATAATTGTTTGAATACACTATTTTTAAAATACCAATTGAAATAATTTTATGCCAAGTCAAAGTGTACATAGTCATATTTTATGTTCCTAAAGTGACAGAGTAAGTTTCAATCTGTACAACATGCCAATATGGCATTTTTTTTCAATTTTTCCAAAGATTTCCATTTTTTCCCCAGAAAAAACCAGGGGGGAAATGGTTTTTTTCCATAACTTCAATAATTTCCAGAAATTTTACATCTCTGTCAGTCACCTGTCCTCAGACAATGAAAACCTCCCAGATCAAACCAGGCCTAGCTAAAATGGCTAGCCTCTTGGCCGTACCTCCCAAGAAGGAACTGCAGAGACTGGGATCCTAAGGAGACCAACTCCTCCCCTCCAACTCATCTCTTTATGCTTTTTACAATCAAGCAGCCTCAAGCCCGGCCCCAACCAATCTCTGCCTTCTACCCAAACGCACCCACCCCCAACCCAGCTGTGGGCACTTTCTCCGAATTCTCCCAATTAGCTGCGTCCTTGGGCCTCAGCATAGACAGATAACCATTACTCGCAGGTGTTACAGATGATTGCCTGTCAACTGGTTCCCAGGTTGAAACAAGGACACAGTATAAAGAAGATAACAAACAAAGGAAACTGCTTAACCAAACTGCCGCCATGTTGGCTCAGCTTGTCCGAGTGTGGAAAGCTAAGCTGGGTCAACCCTGGTTGTTACTTGGATGGGAGACCCCTCCTCTAGTTTCCTGCATTGAGCAGGGGGTTGAACTCGATAGCCTTGTAGGCTCCTTCCAACTCGATGATCTATGAAATCTATGAAATCTTTCCTTACGTAAACCACCTCCAAATTCATGTCTAAGAGCGGCCTTTGCCCTCTGGCCCACTCCCCTTCCCCAAAAGGAAAACAAGGACACAGAGAGGGAGAACTCCTGGAAGGCACAGGTTTCGATCCAATACTGGATCCACACAGCATTTACACAACACAATTTAATGCACTGTCATGATGATGGAAGATGCTTCAATACAGAGAGATGTGCAGGTTGGTTGTTCTCCTTTCATAATTGCCCCTTCAAACAAAATAGGAGGGGCAAAGGAAAAGAGCTGTCCTCTTTCTTGCCCTCTTACGCTTAAAAAAGCTTTAATATATTAATTCTTTTAAACCATTTTTACAACCATTTTATGAAAACAATTAGGATATTAGAACGTTTTGAAAACCATTAAAAGACTGCAGAGCAATTTCAAGCTTCCTCCACCAGATGGCAGCAGAGGAGCTGCTCATTCAGAAGCCCTATCTTTTTCAATGGGCAGCTGACTGGGTTGCCTTAAGCAAATCCCCCCCTCCTCAGCCTGATTTTCTATTTTGACAAGCAAGGAAAGTCCAACCTCCACCTTGTAGCTTGCCTGTGAAGCATCTCAAAAGGCAGTTCGGAGGGAGAAACCCTGCCCTTTAGAAGAGCTTCTAGGCAAGAAAGGGGGCAAACAGTGTGCAAACCTCCCCACACTCAAACAATTAAATCCTATTTAGAGTTGACCTATTGAAATGAATAGGACTTACGAGTCTGCCAGTACTTTGAGATCATCAGAGCAGGCTGTTCTCTAAGTTCCGCCTGGCAGGCATGCCACAAAGGGACTTCTCGGTGGTTGCTCCAACACTCTGGAACTCCCTTCCCAGGGAGGCTGGAATGGCACCTATAAGAAAGCAATAGATTTACACCATTTCTATAGTTATTTTTGTTTAGCATTGATATTTTATATACGTTTAATACTACTACTCATTTAATTATATTTTTAACTTTGGCATTTCTCTATTTATGTGTTTTAACTGTACAAATTTTAATGTTGTGGAGCCACATGGACTCCAAGTATTTGAAAAAAGGCAGGTTATGAATAAATATAATTATTATAATAATTCTCCACCCTCACAGTATCTATATAAGCAGCACATTGGGAGTGATTCTCCTTCTAGCTCATGTGAAAGCCCAGAAAAAGCAAGAGATAAGGATTATGATTATTATTATATTATTATTATCATTATTACAAAACCACATGGAGGGCCACGCTGTTTCCAGGGTGCTGCTGGGTTATGTTTCTACCTAGAAAGAACAGGATGGGGCACTCTCCTCAGAGAGAGCAGCTGCTTTTAGGGTTGCTCCTCAAATCATCGTGACAGGCAAACTGAGGCGAGTTGGGAAAGTCTCCGGGACACAAAGGAGGGCGGGAAGGCAGGCATAGGAGCTGCCCGCCCCCACCTGGCTCTGCAACATCCCTGGGCAGGCGAGGCCCCTCAGCGACCTGCTGTGCCGCCTCCCGCCGCTCCCACAAAACCAAAACTGGGTCTTGCTCAAAGTACCCCGGTGAGGGAGGGCCCTCGGTTTGAAGTGCCAGTCACGAGCGAGGCTGCCCATTTTAAACACCTAAAACGCGGGAAGTCAGGACCGGAACACTTGGGAACGTACCCTGAGCATTTGCTAAAAGAACAGCAGAGGCTTTCCGAGAACAAACTGAGGGGATGGGGAGTATAACAATGAGAAACCACAAAAAATAAATTAAAAAAACACACCTAGCTGCTGTACAGGTTCCCCTCTCTCCGCTTCGGGCGGGAAGCATCGCCTCAGCCACTTCCAACCCCTCGTCACTCCCACCTGGAGGAAACGCGCTGCTGCCAGCGGGAAGTCGCCCCCTCCCCCGGCACGCGCAGCGCGGCTGCCGGCAAGCAGAAGACTCGCGGTGGCTTCCTCCCCTCCCTCCCTCCCTCCCTCCCTCCCTCGCGGGGAGTTGTGCCCCCCCCCTCACGCCTAGCATGGCTGCCCGGCGTCGCAGCTTCTTCCTTCCCTCTGCTCCACCGAAACGGCGCCCTCGCTCCCTGTCAGTCCTAGGATGGCGGGGGACCGCGGCAGGGCGGTGGGCGTCTGCGCGTGGGCGTCGCCGTCTTCTACTGAATGCAGGCGGGAGCGAAGGGGGGGCAGTTTCACCCTTCGCGGGCGTCGTGAGTGCCCACAAGTCTTCGTCCAGCAGAGGGCAGCAGAGGAGAGAAAAGGAGGCATCCATCCTTCCAGGACTCCAGAGCAGACAGAAGGGAGACCCGCCCATAGAAATCAATGGGTGAAGAACTAGCATTGCAACACCGCTGTTCTCGGGCACCACCCCTCCGCCACAAACAAGAGAGCCGTTTATCCCCTCCGCCACAAACAAGAGAGCCGTTTATCTCCTCACTAACTTGGATCTTAATCCACATAAGACATTTGCTACCTACATTTATATCCCACCCCTTCCTCCAAGAAGCTCATGGTGATGGATAGTTCCCCCTTCACACACACACTTTGTCCTCACGACGACCATGTAAGGTAGGCTGCACAGGACGAGCACCTAGACCAAGATCACGCTGGATGGGATTACAACCGCAGATTCAGAGTTGAAAGGTTCCTGGGAGGCCCATCATCCCGATTGCTTGTGCAGACATTTGCCAGCCCTGACAACAACCTCATGACCCAGACTAGCAGTGGCATTCACAATTTGGAGAATGAAACTTGTTCATTGGTGTTCGTGGCACAAACCAATTTCAACAAGTAAAGCCCTCTCCACATCAATAACTTTTTTCAATGTACTCTGAAAGTGCAGCAGCACATAAAAGGGTCTACAGCCTAGCTAATGCTTCACGTCCTCCCCTTCAAGGTGAATCTGCATCCAGTTGAGGGGGTTTCTGGTGCAGCTCTTCCAAGGCAGAAATCACCAGCCTCTAAAGCTGCTTGTGGATTTGACAAGCAGGCCCTTCACTCACTGTGCCAAGGGGGTGGGGCATGGAGGAGCCTGCCCCGATGCGGCGTGCATGGCACAGCAATGTGCTCCACGAGCAGAGATGGCACAGCAATGTGCTCCACGAGCAGAGATGGCTGTGTGAAAAGCATCTCCATGGTAGGCTCTAACACAGCCTTGCACCACTAGGTGCCCTCAAGATATTTTGGAATTCAACTCCCATCAGCCCCCATTCAGGAATGCTGGGAGGTGTAGTCTTAATATGTGGAGGGCATCAAGTTAGGGAAGGCTGCTTTAACAAGTTTGTATTAAATTCTGGTGGGGGTTTTGAGAGACAGATAACGTGAGGAAAGCTTTTTTTAAATTCCTACCTTTGTTTACCCTGCTGGTGGGGTGCAGGTTCCTGCTTCCCATTGCAAGAATAAAACTTGCATGATTTCCATCTACCTGACAGGGCTGGGTGCATGCACAGCCCTGGGTGCCAATTCTGGCTGTGGAACTGCATGTGCAGCACCTGTTTGCCAGCACACTCCTCCACTGGCCCGAAGCACAGCTCCTCCTGCAGACTCCTCTCTCCATGCCAGACAGGGGCATGTTCTCATGCACCACCGCTTTGTGGGGATGACTGGACTCTTACCCCAACCAGTGATGCGGGGGGAGAGATTTCCAGAACCAAAAAATTTGGCATTGCTTTAGTGATGATGGCTGGACAGATGCCAACTACAAATACAATATTAGGCAAGCTTGGCTATTTCAAACTTGTAATTAATGTTTTTCATGTGAGAGAGAAAATGAAATACATATAGGACTCATTAGTTCCTTTTCACACTGAAGTACTGACTGAAGGTGCCCCAACAGCTTCCATGCAAGAGAGTTGAATTCTTGCAATAGACAAGTGGTTGTCAGCTTATCATTCACAGTTCTTTGGGCTAAAGTTAATTTGTGTGACCTTCCACCATGCTGGTGCCCCACCAAGCAACTTATGCAATTTACAGGAGGGGTAGATAACTTTTTAAACATCGTCCCAGCATTTCACAGTAAAATGCAAATGTTTTAAAAAAACATTTGTGCAATTGCCCCCAAAAGAACCTGCGATGAGGCAGTTGTAATTGGATGCACTTGTAAACTGTGCTCTTTAAAAAGTGTTAGACCATCCCTGCTAGAAACCTGGAGCCAAAAGGTGTTCCAAAAGCAAACCTTTGGCTCTCCCAGACTTCTGGGCACCCGGGTGCTTTCCCAATCCCCAGCATAGCACCTCTGACTTCTCACCGCACCAGCAGGAAAGGGCGGCTCAGACCCAATGGGAGGCAGGAAAGTGGCCACAAACTCCAGCTCCAGCAGGCATGACCTCTTTCCCAAGCAACGTACTGGGGACATACCTACAGATTTATCCAAAATATCTGTATGTCAGATTTCTATTCAAAACTCACAGTGGCACACTGCAATACTGAATGCAATCTGACTTCTTAGAAACACAAAAACAGAACGGACCCATCAACACATGGAATCAGTAGAACTCTTCCATTAAAACCTGGTTCAAACCAACTTCGAGAGGCATCCCTGAGAGTATGTTTTGCAGCAAAAACAAGGAGTCCTCTTTTAACATTTTAAAGATTAACAGAGCGACCCTGTACCCATCTATTCAAAAGTAAACCCACTGAATTCAATGGGGCTTACTCCTGGAAGTACATATACACAGCATTGCAGCCGTACTTGGCATAAGACCACAGGGTACCTCAGCAGATTCTTGGACTCGGCTGTACATCAGCCTGGGTGAGCCGGGCCTTCTCTCATTTGGCCCCCAGAATTCCAAAAATCCCAGTTCCTGGAATGACAAGCCTTCGGGGGAACTTACCAAGCATCCCTCTTTTGAAAAGGCATTTGCATCACTGGCACAATCCCAAGCCAATCTCTCTCAGCCACACCTACCCCCAGCGACATAGAGTAGGGTATATTGAGGTTGGCACAGGAGGCAGGGGTGGTTTGGTATTACAGAAGAGGGTTGTTTTTATTAGGAAATCATATAGCACTTGGCATTCAAACATGACAAGAAGGAACTTCAAGTTCTGGCTAAAAATCAGGCTAAATGTAGAATATATACACCCTACCAGGATTTCTGAATAATTTCTATGCATGCTGCAAATTCCGGCGTATCCTGTTTTCAGTTACTGGAACACAACAACTTCACTTATTTAAACAAAGGCTAGCAAAATGGGGAGGTATAGCTTAGGGTAGGGAATGAAAAAGGAACCAGGTTCAATCACCGATGTCTCCTGTTAAAAGGCTCTTGCATGGAAGATGATGGGATGGACCTCTGCAGAAGAGCCACTGCCAGTACGGGCCAGCTGGTCCTGAGCTAGATGGACCTGTTGTCAGCCTGCTGGCTTCCTATGTTGCTTATAGGCAGGATGGGAAGTGGCACACGCCTGCGCAACTGTTACTGGAGTGGGAATAACCGTCGTGAGGCCATTGGTACTATGCAAAGTTTGCCATTGAGGACATAAATGTAATTCCTTTCAGTCTGAATGTTTGTAAGCCACTGCCGGGAAAAGATGGTCAGGGGGACTGCCATCCTGTGTATTTCCTTGCAACATTCAATATCATCGATCACAGTATCCTTCTCGGCAAGCTGCATGAATTGGGATGTGCGAGTAGTGCATCACACAGGTTCTGCTCCTTCATGGACAGCTGATTCCAGAAGGTGATGCCAGAAGATTATACCTCTGTACCTTGGTGGTTTTGCTACAGGGAGAAACAGAGCTCCAGTTATCCAACATGCTTTTCAACATCTACATGAAACTGTTGGGAGAGGTTAGCCGGGACTTGGGCCGAGATGTAATCGATATGCAGATGACACCCAGCTCTACCTCTCCTTTCCCTCTAACCCAGCTGAGGCAGCTGAACCTCTGAACCAGTGCTTGGGCAGGAGATTGGCAGGATGAGGGCCAACCAAGGTTCAGTCCAGACAAGATGGAGATACCATTCGAGGTCAAGTCCATCTGCCTGGTTATGCGGCATCCACCCTGTTCTGGAGGGGGTGGCAGTCCCCCTAAAAGAGCGGGTGCTTAGTTTGGGAGCACTCTCACAACTGTCCTCGTCACTAGAGGCATAGGTGGCCTGGGAGGCTCAGAGCACTGCCTGTTAAAGAACTGTTTTTTAGTATTATCATTTATTACACACCTAGTTAGTGACTGTAGTACTTTCTTATGCGGCTCGTTTTAATTTGATTTACTGGAATGGTTATATTCATTCCTGCTGGTTTCATTTTATTCTATATTGTTTTTATTCTCTTTTAAAGTTTATATGTTAGGGTTTTTTTTTAATAGTTTCTATACTGCCTAAACAACTTGGTTACTGGGTGCATTAAAGGTAAAGTAAATACAAAAAAATAAAAACAAAAACAAGAATAAAAACAAAGAAATAAATTGTGACCACAGCTAAAATCCCTGTTATGTTACACTTGACCTTGGTTTTTCAATGTCTCAAAAGGGGTCTTCCCTGTCCACGTTAAGTCATAGTTGCACAAGCCAACCTGTGGCCCACCAAGTGCTTCAGCCTACAACTCCCATCAGCTTCGACCAGCACAGCCAATGCTGAGGAAGCATGGGAGTCGTAGGCCAGAACCTCTGGTGCTGCCGTCACTGACCTAAGCTGATAAAAAGCCACTCTGAGCCGCTGAGGGCACCTGTGCCTCTGCTGACAACGATGGATCCAAGACCCTCCCCAGACTACAGACCTTGCCCTAAGGTGTGTATCCCCCCTGCCCTCAGAACAGGGTGAATGCCACTTGACCTGATGGATGGGCAACACACAAACAGTATCTCCATCTTGTTCGGTTGCAGTCTCTTCAGTGGCCCCATCCTGTCCACTCTCCAGCCCAAGCACTGCTGCAGAGCTTCAGCTGCCTCACTTATACTGGATGGAAAGGGGAGGTAGAGCTGGATGTCATCTGCATACGGGTTATGTCTCAGCCCACATCCCCCCAAAACCTCTCCAGGCAGTTTCATGTAGATGTTGAAAAGCATGGTGGATTGAGCCACAAGTACCCAAAGACCTGTTGACCCTTTCCTGTCCTTTAGTCATATGGAATCTTTACACCTTCTAAGAGAGAAGTGTGTCCACACTTCTGGGGAGGCCGGTACTCCAGGGTCCAAAATGGACAATGAGAGAGCAGGACGAGACACAGCCAAACATCAAGTAAAGAACACCAGTTCTGTCCCTCTTGTCCTTCAGAGCACCTGTGGGGTGAGAGAGAAATTGAGTTAAATTGGCATGGCCAAACCGGAGAATGCCAGCATGATTACTTCCAGATGAGATCCTGGGTCCAAGCACCAACCAGCAATATCCTCTCCTGCTTGTTTTCCCATGACTATCGCTTTAGTTTTACCATGTAAATGATCTTTTTACAAAACACAGTATTGCAGATCTTGTTTCTGCAGCTGCAAGACTGTGCTGAGTAACAGGTGGCGGGGTGGTGGTAGGAGGGCATCGGAGGAGCTGGCACACAAATGGCTGCCACTATATTGCTTGCAAAGCTGAACAAATATCTCACCCTAGAGGAAAGGTTCTCTTCCAAATGTTTTCTGAACTAGAAGTGTCTTGCTACATTTTATTACCCGCTATGGTACAGCCCCTGCAGCCCGGGACTCAGAGGCTTCTATCGCCTAGCAATATTTTACAGATTGGACGATGATAGCCGGTGGGGTTTTCCTGCAAGCACTGCTGTCACATTCCTCAGATCTTACTTTGCTGAGCTTTCTCCAGATACACCATTCCACTAGCCCACGCTTGAGGAAGCCTGGATCTCCACATCTCATTAAACAGAAATTACTACCAAGATGGAGACCCACTATTTTAACTTCTTCATGGGAGCTCTAACAGACGCATCCCTGATGAACTCACAAACATGTCAAGCCCCACATCTTACTATTCTAGGGGCAGCCAAGTTCTGGAGCGGATTTACAAGAGCCATTTACAAAAAGGGGATACAAATGCTACAGGGCACACCTTGGAGAGATAATTTGCCTCGTTTATACAATTCCTCTGTTTGGTGGGGCATTGTTTTTATAAGAATTACTATTGACCAGCACCAAGAGCAGTCTCAATAGAAGCCAATTGTATAAAACCAGAGGCTAGGGGGAACTTACCACTTCCACCACAAGAATAAACCTCTGCAAGGGGGGGGGGGATACCCCTCATTTAGCCAAGCCCCAGACCTTGTCATAACTAGTTCAGAGGCAATTTTGTTGGCAACGGAACCTTACCGTGAGCTGAGGAAATACCTCAAAGTCATTCGAAGAACAGGCAGTGACCCATCAGAAACCACACCACTCCATTTGCAGCCAGGAATGTGGAATGGGAAGAATCTTGTAAAGGACCATCTTACCTGACACATAGATTGAGGAGGGATGCATTCAGTCTTCCTCCAAGAGCCATCTTGCCCAAACGAGCCCAGTATTACTTCCTGAAACACAAGGGGTGATCAGATGCAGGTTTTGTGCCAGAAACAACTCCCAAAATGACTACCTGGAGCATCCCACTATGCAAACCCCATCTCTATGAAGAGCCATCTAAAAGAAGTTAGCCCTCAGAAAAGCCTACTTTTTGTCGATTACGAGACCGGCAAAAGGAAGCTTGATTTGCCAACCTCTTCCTGGCCCGTCTTCTAGCACAGCCCGAAATAACTTAAAAGCCAGCAATTATATAATGTAGAAGTTTCACTAAAGTGAATTAACAATGGAATGAAATTATTCAGTGCAATTGACAAGGGAAGGATGCCGTTGCGTAAATGAAAGACGTTTTGCCCCTCGATTGCCGGGGGCACTCCAGGCACTACCTAACATGGAGACAAACAAGGTTTATTTAAGTTGAGAATGTAATTGTTAAATTAAAGACTTATCGGGAAAAGGTTTCTTCGGGGCTGATGAACACATTTTATTTGTCTTTCTTAAGATACAGTATGATCCCTGTATTAGAGATAGGTTAGCTAGCTTCTGTATTAGAAAGAAAATCAGTAGATTTGAAACAGCTTTCTGTAATGGTATTTCACACTTGGGTATATACATTTTGTCATAGCATGCCATCATTCAAATACAAAAATTCTACCTAAAAAACAAAATTCTACCTAATCCCAAGTCACTAACCCCCAGCACCTAATTACTGGTACTCACCCGTTCTTCCCAAATCGAAGCTAGCTCCAGGCCCCAGACATACAGCATTTCCTAACTCTACCCCTAACCTGAGGCGTGACCATAATCCTAACATGCAGGTATACTCCCTCTCCACATAGACAGCATGTGCCAAAGCAGTGCTCAGGCCGTTCTGCTTGACCACTCACTCTTCTGGCCAGGGTTCACAAGCATTGAGCACCCTGCCTCTGAGCTGAGCCCCAAGAAGATTAGACCTGGTAGGCATGTGTGATCAACAGCTCTAAGCTGAGCCATCATCATGAGGAGACATATTGCAAGGCATGTGTGTATGCCAGTTCTAATCTGAACTACCCCTGTGAAGAGGGGGCTTGGGAGGCATCTCCCTATAGGGGAAGTTGGCCAGTCGGATGTCAACCCCAGCTTCCAGCTGAGCCTCCACCTTGGAGTGTGGGTCTTCTTCAGCAGCTGCTAAAGTTGCTGCTGTAAACCCCAGCTCTGTGCTGCGTGTCGGGTTACACACTGACGGTGGGGCTGTCCGGGGGCGGGGGGGGGCTTTGGAACTGAAATGAAGGGGAAGGCACCTTTCAATCTCCACAATGGGGAACATGTTTTGTTTTTAAGATGTGGAAAGGTTCAGTCCCATGTGAGAATGAAATCCCAGGACATCCCCGAAAGAGATACCACACAAAACATACTAGTTGACAATATCCTAACGGGGATTACTGTTTCTAGGTCTACCTTAAACTGAATTTCATCTTCATTCTTCCTGCCCAGGATTGGTGATCCGAGGAAAAGCCTGAGTAACTCATTGCCTACCATGACTGAGGGTGTTGCTTGAGTCCATAACGGGACAAGCTGGAGCAGAGGAGTGAAAAATGCACTGTTACATATGGCAAAAGAAGCACCACCGAAATGAATACAGTGTAAAACAGTTACTCGCCATATTCCTGACTTCACGACGAACTTAGGGTCAGCTTACAGCTGGCGTTCACAGGTGCTTGCTAGGGGGGGTGAGTGAGGAATCTGTTTGGGGGTGAAAATCCCATGGATTTTCCAAACTCGGCTCTCTGGATTCCGTTCCACTTCATGGACGCTGGGGCCAACCTGATCCAATGTGAGTTGAGGCAGCAGATGGATTTCCGCTCTTAAAAACAGGACACAATTTGCGCAACTTTTTTTTCAAAAAAGCTCAGGATTTCTGCATAGAGTGCAGAGCCTGAAATTAAGCAAGTATTTCGTCTAGTTTGGCATTGGCCCTCCGGTTTTCTGCTAGGGTCATGTGCTTTGCATGCATCAAATAGTCACTGTTTAATTATTTTCAGCTATTGCTTTAATTAATGTTATATATATTTTATTATTTTATTTCTATGTTATGTTATTATTTTTATTTTATTGTATATGTGTTATCTGTTAGTTTTATGTTTTATATTTTCAGTTATTGTTTTAATTAATATTCTATATTTATTATTTTATTTCTATTTTATATTATTTTATTATTTTCTATTATTTAATTTATATATGTTATTTCTGTTAGTTTTATATTCACATGGGGATCATTGCTTTTTAGTCTCTCCCCCCCCTCGCCTCCTCCTCCTCCCCACCAATATTGAGCTTAAGAAAACAAACATAATAATGAACTCGACCACAATATCGGTGGAAGGAACGAGCGAGCAGGGGGGAAGACACTAACCATCCACCACCCCAATCCACAGAAACAATGGGAGCTGAAAGATAATAACTGAAACCCATCATTAAAAACTGTGTGCATTTGATGGGCGCAAAGCATGTGACCCTTGCAGAAACCTTGAGAGCCAAGTCCAAACTAGACGAAAGCAACAACGATGAGTTGCAAACCGCTCAGAGGGCTTCGGCTATTGGGCAGTACAGAAATGAAATAAATAGATGATGATGATAAGCTTAAATGTCAGGCTCCGTAATCTGTGCAAATCTCTTGAGCTTTTTTCAAAAAAATTAAAGCTGCACAAATCGTTGCCTGTTTTTAAGAGCAGAAAGCCGCGTCCTGCCTCGACTCACTTCGGATTGGGCCGGCCCCAGCACTGGGGAAGCGCAATGGAATCCGGAGGGCCGATTCGGGAAAATGGATCAAAGATGTAGAAGACTTATAGACATTCATATCGTCCCTGTTCCTCCTCTGGAATCAAGCAGATAAGAAGCAAGAATTAAAAGTATGGATTTGGGATAGCATTATAATGTATTAGATTAGGCTACATAGTCCACCCAATTGGATGCTCCGTCAAGAAGCCTCTTCCGACACCAGGATGATCTTCAGCAACGCAGAGACACGCGGGCCGGTCATCCTTTAATAACTTCTCCTTCAAAGTGAGACTAACATACTGAGACACACATCACCTCCAACCCACGTGAGACCACAGTTTTCTCATTCACATGTTCAAGGCTCATAACATCCCTTTCAATGACACCTCACTGCCACCTATATTCCCTTCCACCTACCCAACAAGCACACTGTCACTGGAATTTAACACTACATTTAACAGCTGCTTTCATGGCTCACATTACAGATTTTTCCTGCACTGCTCCACATTTCTTCTCTTCTGTTTAAAATGCAAAAACTGAATACATCCCAAATGAAGAAATACTATTCCCCCCCCCATCATGTTCTGAAATGGACTCTCTGAAGTGACATACTTTCCACCCATGACATACCTTGAAATAAAGGGAAGCTTGTGAAAGTGCAGCAGCCATTCCAGTCACCAGCGAAGTGAAATAGAGCCAAAGGCGTATGAACACAATCCAGATAGTGTGGAATTGCAGGAGAAGCTGGAGTGGCATCTCATTTACACTGCACAGTGTCCAAATCAGTGCGATAATTCACAAGTGTACCATCCCTAGTTGTTACCTTTACTAGGGTGCCCTTCAGTTATCTGAACTACCTCCAGACATGCAACCTAACATTATAGAACACCCCACCCCAGAGACTTTACTAAGTTAGTGTATTCAGCATGAAAAGTGGCACTCCTCCTGAAGCATTCATCGGAAAGAGGGACTCTGGATGCACCACCAGTGCTAGGATACCTCGAAGGAGAAGAAAGAACAGTTACAGCATGTCATAGGCCCGGGGCAGGCAAAGTTCAGCCTTGCACCAAATTTAGGAGGAAAACGCTTTTTGTTCCGGCAGTTGCTAGCCAGCTGGGACTCAGGAACCCTTGCTGATCTACTGCAGCTCACCCAGAGACCTACCTTCCTGCCCACCCACCCCTGTAAGAGATGACTTATAGATATGGGCCATCTGCAGCTGGCTCATATCATGCATCCTTGTTTGTAAAGGCACTTATTTTACTAACTTCTCAATCTTTTGAGCAACTACAACTGTCCATGAATACAGTAACCCATTTACCAATCCAGCATGAGCTCAGAAAAAGAACCCAATACCAAACTGAGACAGATGGGAGGTGTTGTAACCCTTGTTGTGACCTAGAACACAGACATAAATTGAGAGTAAATTTCTAAGTAGACAACATTCAAGTTTGATCGGCCACTTCGTGCACAGTCTGGTTGCATATCCACCTGATCAAAGATTACACTTTGATTCAGAGACAACCTGCTGCCTTCTGGATTTTGGGGGGCATGATCTCCGAGGCTGCTTTGGACTGTGGGAATGCTGTGGACATTATATACCTGGACTTCAGCAAAGCTTTCGACAAAGTGCCTCATGATATCCTGATTAGTAAGCTAGCTAAGAGTGGGCTAGATGGAACAACTATCAGGTGGATCCACAATTGGCTAAAGAATCGGACTCAAAGAGTGCTTATCAATGGTTCCTTCTCAAACTGGGGAGAGGTAACGAGCGGGGTACCACAGGGCTCGGTCCTGGGCCCGGTGCTCTTCAACATTTTTATTAATGACTTGGATGAGGAGGTACAGGGAATGCTTATCAAATTTGCAGATGACACAAAGTTGGGTGGAACAGCTAATGCTCTGGAAGACAGAAACAAAATTCAAAGTGACCTCGATAGGCTGGAGCGCTGGGCCGAAAACAACAGAATGAAAAATAACAGGGATAAATGCCAAGTGCTGCACCTAGGGAGAGGAAACCAAATGCAGAGTTACAGAATGGGGGACACTTGGCTCAACAATACTACAAGTGAGAAGGATCTTGGAATTGTGGTAGATCACAAACTGAATATGAGCCAGCAATGCGACGTGGCTGCAAAGAAGGCAAATGCAATTTTGGGCTGTATTAATAGAAGTATAGCTTCCAAATCGCGGGAAGTGATAATTCCCCTTTACTCGGCACTGGTTAGGCCTCATCTTGAGTACTGCGTCCAGTTCTGGGCACCTCACTTTAAGAAGGACATAGACAAACTGGAGAGGGTTCAGAGGAGGGCAACAAGGATGATAAAGGGACTGGAAACAAGGCCCTATGAGGAGAGACTGAAAGAACTGGGCATGTTTAGCCTTCAGAAGAGGAGACTGAGGGGAGATATGATCGCACTCTTCCAGTATTTGAAGGGATGTCACACAGAGGAGGGCAAAGATCTCTTCTCGTTCATCCCAGTTTGCAGGACACGGAATAATGGGCTCAAGTTACAGGAACCTAGATTCCACCTAAACATCAGGAAAAATTTCCTGACTGTCAGAGCAATAAGACAATGGAATCAACTACCTAGGGAGGTGGTGGGCTCTCCCAGTCTGGAGGCATTCAAGGTGCGGCTGGACAGACATCTGTCAGAGATGCTTTGACCTGGATTCCTGCATTGAGCAGGGGGTTGGACTCGATGGCCTTGTAGGCCCCTTCCAACTCTACTTTTCTATGATTCTATGATTCTGAGAGGTATTGTTCAAGACATCCAGACACCTGGTTGCCTGCCTCTGCTTTACCATAATATACATTTCCAATGCACAATATTTTATTCTTCCACCGGGGATCACCACTCTCCTCTTGCCCTTAAGAGGCTGGCGTGCCACAAAGCAGAAACCGTCAACCCCATCTTTATTTCTGAGAGTGCTCAGAGGCAAATAGGGCGTGGCTGCAGCCCAGCGCTTCCTTCTGAAGTACACCCAGCTACTCAGAAAGAAGCAAGCAGCGTGCTGGGGAGCGTCTTGGGCGTCCCTTTGGAGATGCTGGGTCCACACTCTCACCACATGCCTTTCAACACAGGGCATCTGTCTCTCCAAGTTGTACCGGGACGTTTTCTAGCTGCCTACTTGGTACCAATCTTGCTCAAAACATTTCCAGTTGAAATTCTAGCTTTTACCCAAACGCTATGCAGTTCAAATCAAAGCCTGATTAGAAGGGGATATTCCGAGATGAGGCACCATTTTATTGAACCGGGTGATGCTTTGGGAAAGAGTTTTGTTTGAAGACGACACAATAATCAAACTTGTCTGAAGAGTGTATAATACGTTGTCAAGATCTAAAAGCAGTAAAGAGCGCCTGGGAGAATAAAAAGATCTTCACCTGGCGCTGAGAAAACTATACTGGAGGTGAGCCGCTCTGGGAAGGGCTTTCCACAAATGGCGTGCCACCACTGGAAAGGCCCCCTCTCGTGTAGCTACACGCCCTGTTTCATTGAGCAGGGGCATCCAGAGTGCCTCGCACAAAGACTACGGAGTCCAGCTACATAAATATTGAGGGGACGCTCCTTTGGATAACCTGGCTCCAAGCCATTTGGGGTTTTAAAGCTAAAAACCACCACTTTCAATTGAACCCATAAACAGACCAGCAACATGGCAAAGTACTGGCAGAATGTACCGTAATTGTATCGGCTGGTCCCACTTAAATACCTTGTTGCCCCATTTGGACTAAATGTTCTGGACAAATTGCATAGGCGGTCCCACGGTTAACACACCACAAACATCTATCTGGAAAATTACCCGAATCTGAATGACTGACACACCGTAATCCTCTGCTGGGAGAAGAGCTGGGGGCCTGCAACCTCGCTGGTTTCCCCGGACCTCTCGGCAGCTTTCAGTACCATCCATCACTGTATCCTGCTAGGGAGGCTGCCCAAGTTGGGACGTGGGGGCACCGCATGGCAGGGGTTCTGCTCCTTCATGGGCAGCCAGTTCCAGAAGGTGGTGCCAGGGGATTACTGCTCAGTGCGCTTCAATTCATCCCCCATGCCTTTCAATATCTACATGTAACCGCTGGGAGAGGTTATTTGGGGATGCGGGCTGAGGCGTAACCCTTATGCAGATGACACCCAGCTCTTCCTCCTCTTTTTGTCTAATCCGGGTGAGGCAGCTGAAGCTCTGAACCAGTGCTTGGGCAGGATGAGGGCCAACCAAAGTTCAGTCCAGACAAGATGGAGATACCATTCGAGGTCAAGTCCATCTGCCTGGTTATGCGGCATCCACCCTGTTCTGGAGGGGGTGCCAGTCCCCCTAAAAGAGCAGGTTCATACACTGGGAGCACTCTCATGACTGTCCTTGTCACTGGAGGCACAGGTGGCCACCTGCTTAAGAACCGTTTTAGTATTTTTTTAAATTATTATTAATTATTCATTATGTACAGTATTATTTTTATTATTTATTTTTAATTGTTTTATTATTATTATTTAGACACCCAATACATGATTTCAGAACTTTATGTTCCTGCTGGTTTTAATCTAGAATTGGTTGTATTCCCTCTTTCTTGTGTGTATTTTATATTTTAAATTTTTAGTACACTGCCTAAAGAATTTGATTATTGGATAGATTAAATATACCACAAACACATAAAAAGAAAAGTAATAAAAACAAAGCCAAAATAAAAGTAAACATAAATAAATAAAACATAATCATTTGATCTTGATTTTTTAACATGTCTAACACTGCAGCTCTGTCCACATAAAGTCCAGATTGGACGGGCCAACCTGTGGCCCTCAAGGTGTTTCAGCCTACAACTCCCATCAGCCTCAGCCAGCATAGCCAATGCTGAGGAAGCATGGGAGTCGTAGGCAAGAACCTCTGGCGCTGCCTGTGCCTAGCCTAAGCTGATAAAAAGCCACTCTGAGCCGCTGAGGCCACCTGTGCCTCTTCTGACAAGGATGGATCCAAAACCCTCCCCAGACTACAGACCTGGCCCTTTAGGAGGCGTGTATCCCCCTCCAGAACAGGGTGAATGTCACTTAACCTGATGGATGGACCACACACATGAACAGTATCTCCATCTTGTCTGGACTGAACCTTGGTTGGCCCTCATCCTGCCCAAGCACTGGTTCAGAGCTTCAACTGCCTCACCTGGATTAGGCAAAAAGGAGAGGTAGAGCTGGGTGTCATCTGCTTAAGGGTTATGCCTCAGCCCGCTTCCCCAAATAACCTCTCCCAACAGTAACATGTAGAAGTTAGAAAGCACGGGGGATAAATTAGAGGTCTCCGGTAGTTTGAGGCAAAACTGCCAAGGCACAGAGCAGTAATCCCCTGGCACCAACTTCTGGGATCCACTGTCCATGAAAGAGCAGAGCCCCTGCAATGCAATGCCCCCACATCCCAACTCAAGACAGCCTATCTGGAAGGATGCCACAGCTGATGGCATGGAAAGCCGCTGAAGGGTCCGAGAGAACAAGCAGGTTTTCATGCCCCCAGGGTGGCACGGCCCCCAGGGTGAGCCCCCCCTCTCCCAAAGAGGAATCATCATCCCCCTCCTATGTCCCCTCCTTCTCAGATGCAAAAACCAATACAGCGTGCGTGGCTGGCTGAAAACAACCGAACCCTTGGACTGCACCCTTGGGCCTCGGCCACTGAAACTCATCTGACACAAGAAAGGCTCTGAAATGGACTCTGATCCATATTCAGTCAGGTGGGTACCGAACACACAGCACTGGCTGTGGTTTGGAGAGGCAGATGCCCATGTGTTGAAAGGCTTGTTGCGAGCGTGTGGACATTATCTACAAAGTGAACACTTTTGAGCACTGAAGGCTGATGTGCACCAAGTTGAGCATGTCTCTTGCCGATCTGCTGCCAACCTCCAGCTCCATCGCAGGACACATCCAAAAAGCATTCCTCGCCCTCTTGGGTTGTGATTACACACTACTGAATCCACAGGACTGCAGTGGGGAAGATGGGGCGTCCTACAGCAGCCATTTTGTGGTGGTGCCCAGGACAACTTCTGATTGACAATTGTGCACACAGGCCCCAACGGAGTCACCTGATCCCACCCTGCAGCCTTTCCCCACCCAGCACTCTAGGTGCTTAAAACAACAACCCCCAGTGTTCCTGAGCTAATGCCATGCTGCCTGGAGCCGATGGAAGTGGAGGTCCAGAACAACCAGAGGGAACCAATCCAGGGAGGCTCCCCAAGATTAACACTCACCAAGCCAATACCATCTAGATGTGCCAGCCTAAAACTTCCACTGTGCCTAGCCATCGTGGTAGTACAACATATCTGAAACAAACCATTTTAGGGAAAGTTACACTGGAAAAGCCCTTCAGGCTTGCAGAGAACATCTGCGTTTTACCAAGCTGGTTCTTATACAGGACAGGTTTCTTGCTGAATCACACACTAGGATTCCCACACATTATTCTCAAGGGCCCAAGAGTCCATCTTTACCCTTTCCTCCCTTTTATAATCTTGTGTAATCTTTATCACTTTGCACTTATCTGAGAGATGCATGTCCACACTTATCGGGAGGCTGGTACCCCATGAATCAAAATAGACAAAGAGAGCTGGATGAGACACAGCCGAAGAACAAGTGAGAAACACCAGTTCCATCGCTCTGGCACTTCAAAGCACCTGCAAGGGTGGGGGAGAGAAACCGAGTTAAATTGGTGCAGCCAGAGCCAGACCCGAGAATGCCAGTCACGATTGCTTCCAGATGCTGCAATGAGATCCCGGGGCCAAGCACCACCCAACAATATCCTCTCCTGCGAGAGGAATTCCTATACTTTGTACTCCAATATTGGAAACTGTTCCTCCAAGGAGCTCCATCCTGCTGGAAAGTGAGACAAAGCAGCCTCCCCCAACCTGGTTCCCTTCAGGTGTATGGGACTTCAACTCCCATCACCCCAGCCAAGGGTGAAGAATGCTGGTAGGCATAGTCCAACACATCTGGAGGGTGCCAGGTTGGGGAAGGACAGGCTCCACAATAGGTAAGAGTACAGCAGAGGAGACAGAGGGAGAAAGACACAGGCACAGGTCAATTAAGGTTTCAAATCAACAGACAGGCTTCCCAAGGAAACTTGTTACCAGGGTGAGGAAACTGAAGAATAGGATGTGGTGCTCATGCAGCATTCAAATATGGGCCAACTCACTTCCCTGGTTTTCCAGGACTGTCCCTCTTTCCCACAGCTGCATTAGAGGCAACATATCAGAGACACATTGAGACTTCCTAGAACACAGTGTGGACTTGCACAGCTCAGAGATCCGTGCATTTCCGTTGGTGTTACTCTCATCCTGTGCACCCCCAACTAGGCTGACCCAAAAGGAAGAATTGGCAGTGCCCAAAGAGAACCAGAGCCAGTCCATTTGCGGCCTGAACCAGGAAGAAACCAGTAGGAAGAAACCAGCAAAGGGATGGCTCACCTGGAGTGTAGACTGAAGCTCCATGTGTTCTGTCTTCTTCCAAGAGCCATCTTATTTATTATTTATTTATTGAACTTATACCCCACTCTTCGGCCAGAACAGGCTCTCAGAGTGGCTTACAAAGATTAATAATAACAGTCCCTGCCCTCAGGCTCACAACCTAAAAGACATGACACAAAAGAAAAGGGATTGGGAAAGAGGAGGAAGAATGCAAAACTCAGGCATCTTGCCCAAGCAAGCCTGGTATTTCTTCCCAAGACACAAGACAACATCAGAAGCAGGTTTGTGCCAGACCCAGCACCCAAAACCACTGCCTGGAGCAGCCCAGCATGCACCCTGCAAGCCTCCATTAAGAGTAGTCTGTCAGAAGCTACTCTCTGAACCATCAGCCTACTGCCAACTTCTCAAGACCGGCAAAGAGAAGCAAGACTTGCCAAACCTCTGCCGAAGCCTCCCCACTCCCCCTTTAGTCTAATTGGTCTCAAGAGTCAATACCACCCCCAGTTATAGGAAGGAGGCTGCTACCAGCTCACTTTATAGTGGAAGAATGGAAAGAAGGGCAGAACAACATCTTTAGAGGGGGGTGGGGGAGAGACAAGAGAAGAACTGACCACCATAAGCTCTGAAAGGTGGGGAGCTACAGCCACACAAATACCCCCCAGCAGCCTACATCCACAACCTGCTTACCTCACTCATCTTGCTGCTGCTGCTAAACTAAGTCTCTGCCACGCCCACCTCCTTTTTTAAAGCAGAGCCAGCCAATCACAGGACACCATACACAGCTGCCACAGGCTATGGCAGCATACAGATAAAAGAGTCAAGAGTTGCAACACACAGGAATTTACCTGTATTTCCCATATGCAAGGTGGGAACTCAAACCATTCTTATCTCATATCTCTGTGTGCTATTCCTTTGTATTGGTTGCCCTCCATTTTCACCTGGTAATTGGAGGCGTGGCTAAAGTTTCATTGAATGATTAGGAAGGGGAAGTTAGGAGGGTGTGGCCAACCCAAAGCACCTTTAAGAAGCTGGTTCTTCTGCAGTAGATTATTTCTAACTGGATTGGGAAGGAGGATAGAGATAAGAGAAGCCTGTGCTCTCTGTGCATGGAGACACCAGCAAGTCACCTGGAAGTCCTTTTAGTAGGGTGATTTGAGGAGTGGGGGAGGCCTTCTGGGCAATACTTTTTACATACCCAAACTATGTACGGCTACTTACATGGGCTGCTCCTTTCTTTGATAGCTATTTGGTTGCAGGACTGCTCATACTGCAAAATGTTGTATTTACTTAAGAGTAAGCAACCCTGAACATGGTGATCTAAATAACCATGCATAGGGTCCCACTGAAAGGCTGCAATCCTATACATTCTTACCTGGGGATAATTCCCAATGAATGTGCAACACTTTGATTTGTTATAATCAGAGACATGGTGTGTGTGATGTTTGGCTCCATACTCTGAAAAGCTTCAGCAGCTGATTTCTTAGCTATAGAAGGCCCGGGCATTTTTCTGGCCAGTTGACAATTCCAACCCCTACACATGCAAGCTGCTATATGAGGTGTATTCCTAAAAACTTTCTCTTTTAACCTTCAACATTAAGAAGCAAGCTTCCAGCTTGTAGATGTTGATTCTAACTATTTGTATAAGCTACTTGGAAGTGTTCAGGCTGGCTTTAATCATTTAGGTAGTGTCTGCAAATGGTGCAAGGGGTCAGGAACTGTCTTTACACTTTCTGTGTTTACTTTCCTAAATGCCTCCATCTCGCCACTCCAGTATCCGCCCTTTATCCACCACACTGCCTGCCTGCCTGCCTGCCTGTTCTAGAAAAAAGTGCATTTTTCTTTCTTTCTTTCTTTGTTTGTTTCCAATACCGTTAATTGGGGTCACCCCCCCCCCCCTTTTTTTTTTTACTACTCAGCACACTCTGTCTTTTGTAACGTGACCAGACGACGCTGTTGCCCGGGCTGCTGCTGAGCTATGTTTCCATTCAGAAAGAGCAGGATGGGGAGCTCTCCACAGGGAGAGCAGCTGCTTTTAGGGCTGCTCCTCAAACCATCACTACAGGCAAACTGGGGCGAGTTGGGAAAGTCTCCATGGGACACAAAGGAGGGCGGGAAGGCAGGCAAAGGAGCTGCCCGCCCCACCTAGCTCAGCATCCCCGCAGAGCCGTTTGGAAGGGCGGGCAGGAAGCATCGCTCACCCCAGCCCAGGCCCCCTGCAGTAGGTTTGGAGGCCGGCCTCCCCCGAGACACCCTCGCATACAGACGCGGAGGTTTCCCAGACGGCGGGGAGGGAGCAGCAGATGGGACACGGAACGAAAGCAACAACTCCCCCAGTCCTCAATTTGGACCAGGAACCCTCTCCCACTCCCCAGGACACTGCCTGGGGCGTCCAGGCGCATCCCGGAACAACGCGGACCGTCCGGAGATCTCGGCTAAAGCTCCACAAAACAGCCCTGCAATCAGGTCCGCAAACAAGGGGCTGCGGCTCTACACTTTCGTAGGTCTATGCGACCGCCTCGGCTGGCCACTACCAATATGGCCGACCAGCAAATACAGTATACTGCGTCAGCCGCTTCCAAAATGGCGAACCCCTCGTCGTTCCCAACATGGCCACTTGGAGGAAGCACGCTGTTCCTTCCCTGCTTCGCCGGAAGTTAAGCTCTCCCTCGTCACGGCCAACATGGCTGCCAGGAGGAGACTCGCAGCTGCTTCCTTCCCTCCCTCGCCGGAAGTTGCGCCCCCCTTGTCACTCCCAACATGGCCGGGAGGAAGGGATGGCCGCACCTGCTTCCTTCCCTCCCCGGAAGTTGTGTCTCCTTAGTCACGCCCACCAAGGCCGCCGGGAGGAAGAGACGGCCGCGCCTGCTTCATTTCCTCCCTCGCCGGAAGTTGCGTCTCCTTAGTCGCTCCCGGCATGGCCGCCTGCGGGAGACGTGCTCCTCCTTGCTTCCCTTCTTCCCGGAAGCAGCGTGCTCCCTCCCTGCTAGTCAGCCGGGGGGCAGGAAGTGGTCGCGGCACGGCTGTCTGCGGCGCGGCTGGCGGGGATTCGGGCCGGGACTCCTCCCTCTGCAGGCAGCCGCGGCCCAGCTCCGCTCCCGGCGAAAGGGACGGGCCCCGGCCCCGTGGCATGGACCCTGCAGCCCCCGCCCTGCGCCCCCCAGGAGCCGCTGCAAGCAGAGCCGTCCTCCCGCTCACGCTGGCCAGCCCGGGCCGCCCTCCTCCGCAACAGGCTCTGCCCCTCGCAGGTGGACGTCGCCTGCACAAGGAGGCTCTCGGGAGGAGAGGGGCTCCTGCTGTGGGCTAGCCCACCCGGCCCGGCTCCCTCTCCTGTCTGGCATCGGCTCTCGGGGGGGGGGGCTTCGGGGAGAAAAATGACTTTACCTCCCCCGAAAGGGAGGTGGGCTGTGCTGCTAACATCGCTGCCCCCCTTCTTCCTCCGCGACCCAAGTGAAGACCTTTCTTTTCTCCCAGGCATTTTAATCATCTTAATCATTTTAATCTTGTAGTTGTTCTTAACTCTGTTATTGTAACTGCTGCTGCTAGCTCTGCTGTTTGTTATTGTGGAGGAAGGGGGGGCTGGCTGGCCCGCCACACCCCCACCCTTTCCTACCCCAAAGGAACCAACCCCAGAGATCTCAAGGTACCAGATTGCCAGCCTCAGCTGTCTGCAGTCCTGCTTGGATCTCTGTTGAGGGACTCACCTTCAATTCTGTAACCTGGATTTAGATAGTGAAGCCACAGAGTACTACAAAACCCACGTGGGGTAAAACCACGACAAGGTTTATTCTGGTAGCATTTAAACAACAAGATTAGGGAAATGAGAGAAGCACACAAAATAAAGAGAAAGACACTTTAGTATACAGAAATAGAGCTAAAACACAATAAAACCCGATTCCTTAATATCTCTCAGGCATACACCTATGTTACCTGAGGGTATTCTCTTCAAGGGTTAAATCCAGCACAGCCTTGCCGCCCGAGGAGAACTACTCCATCTACCCGCAGGTCTGAGATGGGTAAAACTCCCACAAGGCTTGCCTTTCACTAGAGCCCTCAATCCAGCTAATTTTACCAGGAGCTGCCTGGGGTCCTTGGCTTACCGCCATTACCACAGTCGGGTAGGACAAAGACAAAGACCAAAAACCACGCCTTGGGAAATATACCTTTCCCCCCCCTCTCTTCCTCTGCTGCCTCTTAGCCAATCACCATGCACCTCACCTGGCCAGGCAGGGGGAAGGGAACTCATGACTCATGGCTTGAACTATATTTACATATGAACGCTTTCAGCCTGACTCCTCCAGACCTCCAGGCGGCAGGCCCCATCTTATGTTTTACACATGAGGAGGCGTGTGTGTGTGTGCGTGCATGCATGCAGGAACCCCCAAGGGCCCCTCTTTCTACATGCTAACTATGCACACCCCACCCCAGCCGGTTCACACCTGAGGTGTGTGTGTGTACCCCCAAAGGCTCGTTTCTCCACAGTTATTAATCTGTGGTTTTTAATTTTATATTATATTGTATTGTATGGTTTTAACTGTTGTAAACCACCCAGACAGCTTCGGCTATTGGGCGGTATAAAAATGTATTAAATAAATAAATAATGTTGCTTCCTTCTAGTTACCTTTTGAAGGAACAAATTTATCGGCATAGGCCTGAAAATCAATAGGGAAAGTTTTGATGTCCTGCTTTAGAGACAAGAAACTCATATTTATCATACAGAGCCATAAAGCATGATGCTTCATTCTCATGTTATCACCAATGCTCTCTTTGGGTTTCAAAACGATTGGAGCTATTGAATAATGGTTACAATCCTTAATACATCATCCACATGCCAAAGAATAGAATACTGTGGAGAAAGCCAACCTAAGCCCCCTTTCTGACACACACACACTCACAAAGGTGGGGGGAAGGAGACCCAGGGGGGGAGACAGCCAGTCTCCACAGAGGCCAAAGGGGACAAACAACATCTGCATAGAATCACCCCAGGGGGAAAGACAGGAAGCATTGCCAGGTTTGTCAATGCTCTCGTATATCAGCCCCATCTACATAAGACTTGAATACCTCTCCAGAGCAGACACTTCGGCACCCCTAAGAAAGGACCACTCAACACCACAGGATGGGACCATTAAGCAAGTGGCTTCAAAGGGACCCCACCCCACGGGGGGAAGGCGTCACCCCACCTGACCCAAAAGGCCGCCCCTCAGGGAGGGTGGCAACCCACCTGATTACGGAGGGAGGGGCTACCTGAGACACCAAGGTATAAAACACCCTGCGCAAGGGAACTGAGTTGTTGGACCTGACCCCCAATCTTGCCCCATGCCTGGGGTAAGGGAACGAAGGATCGGCAACCCCGGGTAGCAGCACCCGGCGTGCTCCAGCTAGCTGAAATCGCTGGCCGCTTGGGTTGACCGGACCCCCGGGAAACCAAGCTGAAATCACTGGCCGCTTGGGTTGACCAGACCCCCGGGAAACCAAGCTGAAATCACTCACAAGCCGCTTGGGTAGACCGGACCTCCGCTGGGAACCCAGCTAGCCGCTTGGGTAGACCGGACCTCCGCCGGGAACCCAGCTAGCAGCGTGCGGTTGACCGGCCCTCTGCTGGAGCCCAAGCTGAACTAACTAGCTGAGAGCCCTGAAATCACGGTGTCCTTGAGACTTCTTGCTTGCTACTTTGTACAGTACTGATAAGCTGTATTGCTGGCGTGTCTGGGTTTGTGAAGGTAATTTTGTAAATAAACTTGTTTTATAAAAGATACTTTTGTGGCTATAAGTTATCCCTTTGTTCTGGGCTAAGGGTGATAGTCGCTGGGGACCTCGGAGAAGGCCCGCCCCAGGACTCGCTACCCCCTTAGCATTGAACCCGCGCAGAAGACCAGGTTGTCGGTCTTCCACTAATACATATTACAAGATCCTCCAGATACCTCTGTAAGGAGGGTGAGGGTGAGGGTGCTCCCAGATGGACAGTTCTTAGCACTAGTAATCAGAAGACACGGAGCAGCTCTTCCATCTTTCCCTCCTGACTGGATCTTCAGTGGTCAGAAAAAAGACAGAAGTGCGGGAAAACACTGGAGGGTTGCAAATGTTAAATGTTGCTGTCTGGACCACGCCCCCTTGAAATTCTTTAAATGAGGCGGGGTAATTGCGCAATAAGCGCCTCATCTGAGAGCAGCCTGAAATTGGGCCTTGTCGAGCAGAGAAGGTAAAAGCCAAAGAAGGTTCAAGTTCACGTCTCCCTAGTGTCACTCTCTAGGATCATATTCTCAAAAAAAACGTCATTACAGCCTGTTCGCTTCTTAGTGGGAATGGGGGGGGGGGCTGGTCTGACTCTTTCTATCTAGCACACGTTACTGCTCTGTGGGGCTGCTCCATCGTCCCAGTAACGACTTGGAGATCTCTTATTCCTGCTGCTTGGCGTAGGCTCTCCAGCTGCACTCACAGCATAATATGGTTAGGCTTTTCATGACTGAAATGAGCTGCTGTTTTTACTGCTTTTCTGACTTTTTATTGCCTGGGGTCTGCTGTTTGTGTTTATATTCCTACTGTTTAAACGGAATGGATAGTAAATTGATCAGTTGTTGTGGAAGGCCACTTTATATGAAAGTGGCATAAAATAATTAACATACCAAAAAATAAACCAGAGACAAAACTAGGCCAGACCTTTCCATTGTTTTGGGGTGAGAGAGTCAAGAGCACCTTTTGGGTGAGGAGACTGAGGTTTCGAGCAGCTGCAATGGGGGGGGGAAACGAAAATGGCTAAAGATCTAGCCCCCACTTTCCTCTCTGAGGGATTAGCAGCCCTTCTGGGCAGTGCCCCCTCCTCAGCACAGAATACACCTATTACAGCTCTTATGCCCCCGGTGGATCTCATCCCATCTAAGAAGGGGACAGTAAAGCATCACTGGGCACCTGCGCCTGGAAAACATCATTTAAACACATGATGCTACATAATTCCAGGTTGCTGTGGCTGAAGCGGTGAGCCTGGTGACTCCTGCTGCAGGTATGAGCGGCCGACATCCAAGGTCCGGTTAGCGCTACAGGCGAACCAGAGAGATAACGACAAGCCAGAATTCCTGGACAGCACGTAACAGCCTGCTGCTGGGAGCTCCCCTCACTTATTCCAAGGTCCAGCCATTTCCAACATGGAGGGGGTGACTCGTGATGTCTCCTGTAATTGCAGATGGCTAGAAAATCATAGTTCAGTGTAACAATTTGAGAGAAAAAATTACCAGATCCATTTTCACCAGAGTGAACAACCCGCTCGGCCATGAAACTCACTGGGTGACTTTGGGCCAGTCACTAACTCTCAGCCTAACCTACCTCACAGGGTTGTTGTGAGGATAAAACGGAGAGGAGGAGGATTATGTAAGCCACCTTGAGTTCATTGCAGGAAAAAAGGCGGGATATAATTTTAATAAATAAATAAATAAAATAAAATAAATAAAAATGAAAATGCCACATTCAAAAACAGGTGACAAAGACCAGCACCCATATTTTCTCTTGCACAACCCCATGAAAACTTTCCAGTGATAGCATGTTGCAAGCAGCGTTAAAGTTTCCTGCACTTGATTCCTCAGCAAAGCCACATGTCCTCCTGCATGTCAACAGCATTATGCAGGGATCACAATGCATTGTGTTGGACCCATGTTTTCTCAACCCTAACCCTAGCTTGAGTTTTAACCCGAATACAAAAGCACAGGTATAAACCCCATACATACAGGTAGCATGCCCAAAGTCATCAATGAGGGGGTTTACGTTGCCCACTAACATATTCTGCCCTGTGTAAGCTAATTCCAGGCAACGGGAGATTCTTAACCCTAACCCTAGCTTCAGTTTTAACCCTAATCCAGAAGCACAGGTATAATCCCCATACAAACAGGTAGCATGCCCAAAGTCATCCCTGAGGGGGTTTCTGTTGCCCACTAACATTGTCTTTCCTGCCTAAGCTAATTCCAGGCACCGGGAGATGGATACGGACCCAACTTTTCTTAACCCTAACCCTAGCTTGAGTTTTAACCCTAATCCAAAACCACAGGTGTAATCCCCAAACATGCAGGTAGCATGCCCAAAATCATCCCTGAGGGGGTTTCTGTTGCCCACTCCCATTGTGTGTCCTGCCTAAGCTAACTCCAGGCACCAGGAGATACGCATGGATCCAAGTTTTCTTAACCCTAACCCTAACTTGAGTTTTAACCCTAATCTTGAAAAACAGGTATAATCCCCATTCATACAGGTAGCATGCCCAAAGTAATCCCTGAGGGGATTTCTTTAGCCAACTAACATTTTCTGCCCTGCCTAAGCTAATTCTACGCACCGGGAGATGTGCACGGACCCAAGCTTTCTCAACCCTAACCCTAGCTTGAGTTTTAACCCTAATCTTGAAACATTGGTGTAATCCCCATACATACAGGTAGCATTCCCAAATTCAACCATGAGGTGGTTTCTGTTGCCCATTAACATCTTCTGCCCTGTTTAAGGTAATTCCAGGCAATGGGGGATGTGCATGGACCCAATTTTTCTTAACCCTAACCCTAGCTTGAGTTTTAACCCTAATCCAAAAGCAAAGGTATACTCCCCATACATACAGGTAGCATGCCCAAAGTCATCTATGAGGGGGTTTTCGTTGCCCACTCACATCTTCTGCCCTGTTCAAGCTAATTCCAGGCAACGGGGGATGTGCACGGACCCATGTTTTCTCAACCCTAACCCTAGCTTGAGTTTTAACCCTAATACAAAAGCACAGGTATAATGCCCATACATACAGGTAGCATTACCAAAGTCACCCATGAGGGGGTTTATGTTGCCCACTAACTTTTTCTGCCCTGCTTAAGCTAATTCGAGGCACCGGGAGATACTGACGGACCCACGTTTTCTCAACCCTAACCCTAGCTTGAGTTTTAACCCAAATCTTGAAACACAGGTATAATCCCCATACATACAGGTAGCATGCCCAAAATCATCCCTGAGGGGTTTTTTGTTGCCCATTAACATCTTCTGCCCTGTTTAAGGTAATTCCAGGCAACGGAGGATGCGCACGGACCCAAGTTTCCTCAACCCTAACCCTATCTTGAGTTTTAACCCTAATCCAAATGCACAGGTATAATCCCCATACATACAGGTAGCATGCTCAAAGTCATCCCTGAGGGGGTTTCTGTTGCCCATTAACATCTTCTGCCGTGTTTAAGGTAATTCCAGGCAACGGGGGATGTGCATGGACCCAAATTTTCTTAACCCTAACCGTAGCTTGAGTTTTAACCCTAATCCAAAACCACAGGTGTAATCCCCATACGAACAGGTAGCATGCCCAAAGTCACCCCTGAGGGGGTTTCTTTAGCCGACTAACATTTTCTGCCCTGCCTATGCTAATTCCAGGCACCGGGAGATGCGCACCGACCCAAGATTTCTCAAACCTAACCCTAGTTTGAGTTTTAACCCTAATTTTGAAACACTGGTATAATCCCCATACGTACAGGTAGCATGCCCAAAGTCATCCCTGAGGGGGTTTGTGTTGCCCACTAAAATTTTTTGCCCAGCGTAAGCTAATTCCAGGCACCGGGGGATGTGCACGGACCCATGTTTTCTCAACCCTAACCCTAGCTTGAGTTTTAACCCTAATACAAAAGCAAAGGTATAATGCCCATACATACAGGTAGCATTACCAAAGTCACCCATGAGGGGGTTTCTGTTACCGACTAACATTTTCTGCCCTGCTTAAACTAATTCCAGGCAACGGGAGATGCTCACAGACCCACATTTTCTTAACCCTAACCCTAGCTTCAATTTTAACCCTAATCTTGAAACACTGGTATAATCCCCATATGTACAGGTAGCATGCCCAAAGTCACCCATGAGGGGGTTTCTGTTGGCCACTAACATATTCTGCCCTGCATAAGCCAATTCCAGGTAACGGGAGATGCGCACGGACCCAAGTTTTCTCAACCCTAACCCTAGCTTGAGTTTTAACCCTAATCCAAAAGCACAGGTATAAACCCCATACATACCGGTAGCATGCCCAAAGTCATCTATGAGGGGGTTTACGTTGCCCACTAACATATCCTGCCCTGTGTAAGCTAATTCCAGGCAACGGGAGATTCTTAACCCTAACCCTAGCTTCAGATTTAACCCTAATCCAGAAGCACAGGTATAATGCCCATACAAACAGTTAGCATGCCCAAAGTCATCCCTGTGGGGGTTTCTGTTGCCCACTAACATTTTCTTTCCTGCCTAAGCTAATTCCAGGCACCGGGAGATGCTCACGGACCCAAGTTTTCTTATCCCTAACCCTATCTTGAGTTTTAACCCTAATCTTGAAACACTGGTAAAATCCCCATACATACAGGTAGCATGCCCAAAACCATCCCTGCGGGGTTTTTTTTATTGCCCACTCACTTTTTCTGCCCTGCTTAAGCTAATTGGAGGCACCGGGAGATGCTCACGGACCCATGTTTTCTTAAACCTAACCCTAGCTTGAGTTTTAACCCTAATACAAAAGCACAGGTATAATCCCCATACATACAAGTAGCATTTCCAAAATCATCCCTGAAGGGGTTTCTGTGGCCCACTCCCATTGTCTGTCCTGCCTAAGCTAATTCCAGGCACCAGGAGATACGCATGGACCCAAGTTTTCTTAACCCTAACCCTAGCTTGAGTTTTAACCCTAATCTTGAAAAACAGGTATAATCCCCATTCATACAGGTAGCATGCCCAAAGTAATCCCTGAGGGGATTTCTTTAGCCAACTAACATTTTCAGCCCTGCCTAAGCTAATTCTACGCACCGGGAGATGTGCACGGACCCAAGCTTTCTCAACCCTAACCCTAGCTTGAGTTTTAACCCTAATCTTGAAACATTGGTGTAATCCCCATACATACAGGTAGCATTCCCAAATTCAACCATGAGGTGGTTTCTGTTGCCCATTAACATCTTCTGCCCTGTTTAAGGTAATTCCAGGCAATGGGGGATGTGCATGGACCCAATTTTTCTTAACCCTAACCCTAGCTTGAGTTTTAACCCTAATCTTGAAACACTGGTATAATCCCCATACGTACAGGTAGCATGCCCAAAGTCATCCCTGAGGGGGTTTCTGTTGCCCACTAACATTTTCTGCCCTACCTAAGCTCATTCCAGGCAACGGGGAATGCGCACGGACCCAATTGTTCTTAACCCTAACCCTAGCTTGAGTTTGAACCCTAATCCAAAACCACAGGTGTAATCCCCATACATACAGGTAGCATGCCCAAATTCATCCCTGAGGAGGTTTCTGTTGCCCACTAAAATTTTTTGCCCTGCCTAAGCTAATTCCAGGCACCGGGGGATACGCATGGACCCACGTTTTCTTAACCCTAACCCTAGCTTGAGTTTGAACCCTAATCTTGAAACATTGGTGTAATCCCCATACATACAGGTAGCATGCTCAAAGTCATCCCTGAGGGGGTTTCTGTTGCCCACTAACATTTTCTGCCCTGCCTAAGCTAATTCCAGGCACCGGGGGATGGACACAGACCCAAATTTTCTTAACCCTAACCCTAGCTTGAGTTTTAACCCTAATCCAAAACCACAGGTGTAATCCCCATACATAGAGGTAGCATGCCCAAAGTCAGCCCAGAGGGGGTTTCTGTTGCCCACTAACAGTTTCTGTCCTGCCTAAGCTAATTCCAGGCACCAGGAGATGCGCATGGACCCACGTTTTCTTAACCCTAACCCTATCTTGAGTTTTAACCCTTATCTAGAAACACAGGTATAATCGCAATTCATACAGGTAGCATGCCCAAAATAATTCCTGAGGGGATTTCTTTAGCCAACTAACATTTTCTGCCCTTCCTAAACTAATTCCAGGCAACGGGGGATGCGCACGGACCCAAGTTTTCTCAACCCTAACCCTATCTTGAGTTTTAACCCTAATCCAAAAGCACAGGTATAATCCCCATACAGACAGGTAGCATGCCCAAAGTCAACCATGAGGTGGTTTCTGTTGCCCACTAACATCTTCTGCGCTGCTTAAGGTAATTCCAGGCAACGGGGGATGTGCATGGACCCAATTTTTCTTAACCCTAACCCTAGCTTGAGTTTTAACCCTAATTTTGAAACACAGGTATAATCGCCATTCATACAGGTAGCATGCCCAAAGTAATCCCTGAGGGGATTTCTTTAGCCAACTAACATTTTCTGCCCTGCCTAAGCTAATTCTACGCACCGGGAGATGTGCACGGACCCAAGCTTTCTCAACACTAATCCTAGCTTGAGTTTTAACCCTAATCTTGAAACACTGGTATAATCCCCATACATACAGGTAGCATGCCCAAAGTATGAGGGGGTTTTCGTTGCCCACTCACATCTTCTGCCCTGTTTAAGCTAATTCCAGGCAACGGGGGATGCGCACGGACCCAATTGTTCTTAACCCTAACCCTAGCTTGAGTTTTAACCCTAATCCAAAAGCACAGGTATAATCCCCATACATACAGGTAGCATGCCCAAAGCCATCCCTGCGGGGTTTTTTATTGCCCACTCACTTTTTCTGCCCTGCTTAAGCTAATTGGAGGCACCGGGAGATGCTCACAGACCCATGTTTTCTTAAGCCTAACCCTAGCTTGAGTTTTAACCCTAATCCAAAAGCACAGGTATAATGCCCATACATACAGCTAGCAATACCAAAATCACCCCTGAGGTGGTTTCTGTTGCCCACTAACATTTTCTGCCCTGCCTAAGCTAATTTCAGGCACCGGGAGATGCGCATGAACCCAAGTTTTCTCAACCCTATCCCTTGAGTTTGAACCCTCATCTTGAAACATTGGTGTAATCCCCATACATACAGGTAGCATGCCCAAAGTCAACCATGAGGTGGTTTCTGTTTCCCATTAACATCTTCTGCCCTGTTTAAGGTAATTCCAGGCAACGGGGGATGTGCATGGACCCAATTTTTCTTAACCCTAACCCTAGATTGAGCTTGAACCCTAATCCAAAAGCACAGGTAAAATTCCCATACATACAAGTAGCATGCCCAAAGCCATCCCTGCGGGGTTTTTTATTGCCCACTAACTTTTTCTGCCCTGCTTAAGCTAATTGGAAGCACCGGGAGATACTGACGGACCCAAGTTTTCTCAACCCTAACCCTAGCTTGAGTTTGAACCCTAATCTTGAAACATTGGTGTAATCCCCATTCATACAGGTAGCATGCCCAAAGTCACCCATGAGGGGGTTTATGTTGCTCAGTAACATTTTCTGCCCTGCCTAAGCTAATTCCAGGAAACGGGGGATGCGCACGGACCATATTTTTCCTAACCCTAACCCTAGCTTGAGTTTTAACCCTAATCCAAAAGCACAGGTATAATGCCCATACATACAGGTAGCATGCTCAAAGTCATCCCTGAGGGGGTTTCTGTTGCCCACTAACATCTTCTGCCCTGCCTAAACTAATTCTGGGCACCGGGAGATGCTAACGGACCCAAGTTTTCTAAGCCTAACCCTAGCTTGAGTTTTAACCCTAATCCAAAAGCACAAGTATAATCCCCATACATACAGGTAGGATGCCGAAAGTCATCCATGAGTGGGTTTACGTTACCCACTAACATTTTCTGCCCTTCCTAAGCTAATTCCAGGCACCGGGAGATGCGCACGGACCCATGTTTTCTTAACCCTATCGCTAGATTCAGTTTTAACCCAATCCAAATGCACAGGTAAAATCCCCATACATCCAAGTAGCATGCCCAAAGCCATCCCTGCGGGGTTTTTTATTGCCCACTAACTTTTTCTGCACTGCTTAAGCTAATTGGAGGCACCGGGAGATACTGACGGACCCACGTTTTCTCAACCCTAACCCTAGCTTGAGTTTTAACCCAAATCTAAAAAAACAGGTATAATCCCCATTCATACAGGTAGCATGCCCAAAGTAATCCCTGAGGGGATTTCTTTAGCCCACTAACATTTTCTGCCCTTCCTAAGCTAATTCCATGCACCAGGAGATGCGCACGGACTCATGTTTTCTTAACCCTAACCCTAGCTTCAATTTTAAATTTAATCCAAATGCACAGGTATAATCCCCATACATACAGGTAGCATGCTCAAAGTCATCCCTGAAGGGGTTTCTGTTGCCCATTAACATTTTCTGCCCTGCCTAAGCTAATTCCAGGCACCGGGGGATGGACACAGACCCAAATTTTCTTAACCCTAACCGTAGCTTGAGTTTTAACCCTAATCCAAAACCACAGGTGTAATCCACATACGTACAGGTAGCATGCCCAAAGTCACCCCTGAGGGGGTTTCTGTTGCCCACTAACATTTTCTGCCCTACCTAAGCTCATTCCAGGCAACGGGGAATCCGCACGGACCCAATTGTTCTTAACCCTAACCCTAGCTTGAGTTTGAACCCTAATCCAAAACCACAGGTGTAATCCCCATACATACAGGTAGCATGCCCAAATTCATCCCTGAGGAGGTTTCTGTTGCCCACTAAATTTTTTTGCCCTGCCTAAGCTAATTCCAGGCACCGGGGGATACGCATGGACCCACGTTTTCTTAACCCTAACCCTAGCTTGAGTTTGAACCCTAATCTTGAAACATTGGTGTAATCCCCATACATACAGGTAGCATGCCCAAAGTCACCCGTGAGGGGGTTTATGTTGCTCAGTAACATTTTCTGCCCTGCCTAAGCTAATTCCAGGCAACAGGGGATGCGCACGGACCATATTTTTCCTAACCCTAACCCTAGCTTGAGTTTTAACCCTAATCCAAAAGCACAGGTATAATGCCCATACATACATCTAGCAATACCAAAGTCACCCCTGAGGTGGTTTCTGTTGCCCACTAACATTTTCTGCCCTGCCTAAGCTAATTTCAGGCACCGGGAGATGCGCATGGACCCAAGTTTTCTCAACACTATCCCTAGCTTGAGTTTGAACCCTCATCTTGAAACATTGGTGTAATCCCCATACATACAGGTAGCATGCCCAAAGTCAACCATGAGGTGGTTTCTGTTTCCCATTAACATCTTCTGCCCTGTTTAAGGTAATTCCAGGCAACGGGGGATGTGCATGGACCCAATTTTTCTTAACCCTAACCCTAGCTTGAGTTTGAACCCTAATCCAAAAGCACAGGTAAAATCCCCATACATACAAGTAGGATGCCCAAAATCATCCCTGAGGTGGTTTCTGTTGCCCATTAACATTTTCTGTGCTGCCTTAGCTAATTCCAGGCAACGGGAGATGCGCACGGACCCAAGTTTTCTTAACCCTAACCCTAGATTGAGCTTTAACCCGAATCCAAAAGCACAGGTAAAATTCCCATACATACAAGTAGCATGCCCAAAGCCATCCCTGCGGGGTTTTTTATTGCCCACTAACTTTTTCTGCCCTGCTTAAGCTAATTGGAAGCACCGGGAGACACTGACGGACCCAAGTTTTCTCAACCCTAACCCTAGCTTGAGTTTGAACCCTAATCTTGAAACATTGGTGTAATCCCCATTCATACAGGTAGCATGCCCAAAGTCACCCATGAGGGGGTTTATGTTGGTCAGTAACATTTTCTGCCCTGCCTAAGATAATTCCAGGCAACGGGGGATGCGCACGGACCATATTTTTCCTAACCCTAACCCTAGCTTGAGTTTTAACCCTAATCCAAAAGCACAGGTATAATGCCCATACATATAGCTAGCAATACCAAAGTCACCCCTGAGGTGGTTTCTGTTGCCCACTAACATCTTCTGCCCTGCCTAAGCTAATTCTGGGCACCGGGAGATGCTAACGGACCCAAGTTTTCTTAAGCCTAACCCTAGCTTGAGTTTTAACCCTAATCCAAAAGTACAGGTATACTCCCCATACATACAAGTAGCATGCCCAAAAGCATCCCTGAGGGGGTTTCTGTTGCCCACTAACAGTTTCTGTCCTGCCTAAGCTAATTCCAGGCAACGGGAGATGGACACGGACCCAACTTTTGTTAACCCTAACCCTAGCTTGAGTTTTAACCCTAATCCAAAACCACAGGTGTAATCCCCATACATACAGGTAGCATGCCCAAAATCATCCCTGAGGGGGTTTCTGTTGTCCACTGGCATTGTCTGTCCTGCCTAAGCTAATTCCAGGCACTGGGAGATGCGTACGAACCCAAGTTTTCTTAACCCTAACCCTAGCTTCAGTTTTATCCCTAATCCAAATGCACAGGTATAATCCCCATACATACAGGTAGCATGCTCAAAGTCATCCCTGAGGGGGTTTCTGTTGCCCATTAACATTTTCAGCCCTGCCTAAGCTAATTCCAGGCACCGGGGGATGGACACAGACCCAAGTTTTCTTAACCCTAACCCTAGCTTGAGTTTTAACCCTAATCCAAAACCACAGGTGTAATCCCCGTACGTACAGGTAGCATGCCCAAAGTCACCCCTGAGGGGGTTTCTTTAGCCGACTAACATTTTCTGCCCTGCCTATGCCAATTCCAGGCACCGGGAGATGCGCACCGACCCAAGTTTTCTCAACCCTAACCCTAGCTTGAGTTTTAACCCTAATCTTGAAACACTGGTATAATCCCCATACGTACAGGTAGCATGCCCAAAGTCATCCCTGAGGGGGTTTCTGTTGCCCACTAAAATTTTCTGCCCAGCGTAAGCTAATTCCAGGCACCGGGGGATGTGCACGGACCCATGTTTTCTCAACCCTAACTCTAGCTTGAGTTTTAACCCTAATACAAAAGCACAGGTATAATGCCCATACATACAGGTAGCATTACCAAAGTCACCCATGAGGGGGTTTCTGTTGCCCACTAACATTTTTTGCCCTGCCTAAGCTAATTCCAGGCAACGGGAGATGCACACGGACCCTTTTTTTTTTAACCCTAACCCTGGCTTGTGTTTTAACCCTAATCCAAAAGCACAGGTATAATCCGACTTCCGGGCAAAACATGGCTTTCTAGAAGACCCACAGAGAGATCTGTGGGGAATACGAATGCAGCATTTCTTGGGTCAGAGACGTCCTCTGGCCTGGAAATCTACTTCTTATGGAAGAAGATAAGATTGGCGTTACCCTCAAATTGTCTTAAGGGTCATATATTGCTTTCTGTCTGCCGTGTTGACAGATAGATTTGCTGCTCGTGATCTGAGATAGAGGGAAAGCGGCGCTGCATTTCGGAGGTCGGTTTACCGATCATTAGGAAAGTCCGTGCTTGCTTCCAAAATGAATGGAAACATCTGGATTTGAAATGGCAAGGAATCTCTCTACAGCATAATTGGACTTGAAATTTAATGTGAGTACATCAAGAGATATAACCGGGAGGCAAAAATAAAAAAGTTAATGGAATGTCTGAAAGGAGGTTCCCTAATCTTATCTACAGTAGCTTGAAATAAGGAATTCGGCTGAGAGTGCTTTGAAAAATATCTATAAGAAAAGATGGTTTCATGGGAAATGTTTATGAGACTAAGAGATAAATTATTGCAATTCGATGACAAGCTGGAAGACTTTGTAAACAAAATGGTGTTGAAAATGGATGTTTGGCGTGTTAACCTTCAATTGGAATTACAATATGATCAAGAGAAACTGGATACTTACTCAGGTCTGTCACAGAAGAAGAAAGAAGTAAGTAACAATTTTGGAAGTTTACCAGAACTGCATAGAGGCTTTGAAATATTAACTGGTGAAGAAACAACTCACAAGGTACGTGTGACGCAGTTTATTGGAATGAAGATGGACGATGTGTCCTTTTCAACAGTACAAACGGGAAGGCAGGAACCCTCAGTGCAACAGAATAAACGGACTTTATTCTTCGCTTTTGGACTGATTCTTAAGGGCTTTCCATTTGATAGGGGGAGGGGGATATGAAAGAGACAGTTTTGGATTTACTGGGCAAGATAAAGGGTTTGGAATATTGTTTTACTGGCTGATTTTGAAATATGCTCTGATTTTAAATATTAAGATATAAATGTATTGGGAGTTTAAAATTTTATGCTTTAGGTTGATTTGGAACTTGAAAAATGAGAATCAGGGTTAAGTATGTATTAGTAAACATATATATGTTAAATATATTATTAGTTGGTGAAAATATATCCAGAAAATGTGTAAGATGCAGGATGATTGGAAAGAAGATGGCTGACGCATCTCCTTTTGTTGTTTTTTTTAATTGGAATGCCCCACAGAGTATTAGAATAGATTGAGTTTTTCATTAAGGGTTGGGAATATTGTTTTATTTGCTAACTTTGTCATTTATATCAGTTTTGTTATGGAAATATTAGGGGATTAAAAAAATGTGTGGGTTGTATATTGGATTGGAAGTTAAAATCTGTAGTGGGTTACCTAGGAAAAAAAGGGGGGGTTTAATGGGGTGGATGGATTGCTTTCAAAATTATGTTGGTTTGTTGAAAAAAGAATATTGAGGTGAGACCTCTAGTGGTTTCTTTTTGCCATAACTAGAATTAATTATTGTATAGAAATTATTATTATGTTATATAAGAAATGCTTATATTGCTGTAATAGGGGTTGGAAGTCTATTTTAGTTTTGTTTTGTTGTGGGTTATGTATGTATTTGTTGTTTGGTTTTATTGTTATATGTTTGATATTATGTTTGTCTTATATAGAAATAAAAAATTTGGAGACAAAAGCACAGGTATAATCCCCATACAAACAGGTAGCATGCCCAAAGTCATCCCTGTGGTGGTTTCTGTTGCCTACTAACATTTTCTTCCCTTCCTAAACTAATTCCAGGCACCGGGATATGCTCACGGACATACGTTTTCTTAACCCTAACCCTAGCTTCAGTTTTAACCCTAATCTTGAAATACTGGTATAATCCCCATATGTACAGGTAGCATGCCATGAGGGGTTTTTTGTTGGCCACTAACATTTTCTGCCCTGCATAAGCCAATTCCAGGCAACGGGAGATGCGCACGGACCCAAGTTTTCTCAACCCTAACCCTAGCTTGAGTTTTAACTCTAATCCAAAAGCACAGGTATAATCTCCATATATACAGGTAGCATGCCCAAAGTCATCTATGAGGGGGTTTACGTTGCCCACTAACATATTCTGCCCTGTGTAAGCTAATTCCAGGCAACGGGAGATTCTTAACCCTAACCCTAACTTCAGTTTTAACCCTAATCTTGAAACACTGGTATAATCCCCATACGCAAAGGTAGCATGCCCAAAGTCACCCATGTGGGGGTTTCTGTTGGCCACTAACATTTTCTGCCCTGCCTAAGCCAATTCCAGGCAACGGGAGATGCTAATGGACCCAAGTTTTCTTAATCCTAACCCTAGCTTGAGTTTTAACCCTAATCCAAAAGCACAGGTATGATCCCCATACATACAGGTAGCATGCCCAAAGTCATCTATGAGGGGGTTTACGTTGCCCATTAACGTCTTCTGCCCTGTTCAAGCTAATTCCAGGCAACGGGAGATTCTTACCCCTAACCCTACCTTCAGTTTCAACCCTAATCCAAAAGCACAGGTATAATCCCCATACATACAGGTAGCATGCCCAAAGTCACACCTGAGGGGGTTTCTGTTGCCCACTAACATTTTCTGCCCTGCCTAAGCTATTTCCAGCACCGGGAGATGCGCACGGACCCAAGTTTTCTCAACCCTAACCCTAGCATGAGTTTAAACCCTAATCCAAAAGAACAGGTATAATCCCCATACATACAGGTAGCATGCTCAAAGTCATCCCTGAGGGGGTTTCTGTTGCCCACTAACATTTTCTGCCCTGCCTAAGCTAATTCCAGTCACCGGGAGATGCGCACGGATCCATGTTTTCTTAACTTTCCCTTTCTGAGGCAAGGGAAAATAACGCAGGGGGAACTCCCTGGAAAAGGGTGACTGTTAGGAGCACAAGAACTACAAGACACTCTGCGCCTGTGGAAGCAGTGGAGCTATGGAACCGCTTCCATGTACTTGAGGACGAGAGCAGAGGACAGCCTGCAGAGGACGGATTACCGGGCACCCAACGTGATAGCGAGCAAGAGGCTGAGGGTCAGTCGAGTGGAGGCAATCAAACCAAGGCCTACAGCAAGAGGAAGAGAAGAGTACTCATAGTGGGAGACTCCCTCCTGCGGGGGATCGAAGCCAAAGTATGTCGCGAAGACCCATGGACTCGCCAGGTGTGCTGTCTCCCCGGAGCACGGATTAAGGATGTGTCAGAGCAGCTGCCGAGGCTCATGCAGCCCACCGACACATACCCCTTTCTTCTCTTCCACGTGGGTACAAATGATACTGCCAAGCGGAGTTACAAAGAAATCACGGCAGACTTTGAAGAGCTGGGAAGGGAACTCAAGAACTTCGGGGCCCAGATAGTTTTCTCATCCATCCTTCCAGTACTTGGAAGAGGCATAGAAAGGGAAAGAAAAATACTCCGAGTGAATGACTGGCTACGAAGGTGGAGCCGACGTGAGGGATTTGGATTCTGGGACCACGGGCTACACTTCCTGGAAGATGGACTGCTGGCAAAGGATGGGTTGCACCTCACAAGGACTGGGAAGAATGTGTTTGGCCACAGCATGAGGAACTTAATCAGGAGGGCTTTAAACTGAATCCAACAGGGGAGGGAGACATAAACTCGGGGGTACCAATGGAAGAAGGCCTCTATGCCACAATGGAGAGAACAGCTCCAGCGGTGCCCATTGATAGTCTACCACAAAATGTAGGGGGAAAGTCGGACTATAAAGCACATAGTCTTCGATGTCTTTATACTAATGCCCAGAGTATGGGCAACAAACAAGACGAACTTGAACTCTTGATACATGAGGGCAAGTACGACTTGATAGGGATAACTGAAACCTGGTGGGATGACTCCCATGACTGGAATACAGCAATTGAAGGGTATAACTTGTTCAAAAGGAACAGAAGCAACAGAAAGGGAGGTGGAGTTGCACTGTATGTTAAAAATACGTATCTCTGCACAGAGATACAGGAAGAGGAGCTTGGCAGCCCCATTGAGAGCATCTGGGTTAAAATAAAGGGGGCAAAGAATAAAACAAACATGGCGGTTGGAGTCTACTACCGACCACCCAATCAAGGAGAAGACGAGGATGGAACTTTTGAAAAACAAATTGCCAGTGTTTCAAGGAGGCACAATGTGGTAGTAATGGGAGACTTCAATTTCCCTGATATCTGTTGGGAGACTTTTTCAGCCAAACATGGCCCCTCCAAGAAATTCCTGAGCTGTGCTGCTGATAACTTCCTCCTACAGAAAGTGGAGGAAGGAACTAGAGGATCGGCTATCCTTGACCTGATTCTAACCAACAGAGACGAGTTAGTGGATAAAGTGGCAGTTTCGGGAACTCTGGGGGAAAGTGACCATGTTATACTTGAGTTCTTGATTCTAACGGAAGCAAAAGCTGAGTGTAGCCAAACACGTACCCTGGATTTTAGGAAAGCCAATTTTAACAAACTCAGAACAATGATTAGTAAGATCCCATGGCAAGTGACTCTCACGAGAAAGGGAGCCCAGGAGGGGTGGGAGTTTTTAAAAAAGGAAATTTTAAAGGCACAATTGCAAACAATTCCCAAAAGGAAAAAAGGCAGAGGGCAACAGAAGAAGCCAATGTGGCTTCACAATAAACTCAAAGACGACCTGAAAACAAAAAAGGACACGTATAGGAAGTGGAAGGAAGGACAGGCTACAAGTGAAGAGTACAGGCAGGTAGCACAGAACTGCAGGAATAGTGTCAGGAAGGCTAAAGCTGAGAATGAGCTAAGGTTAGCGAGGAATGCTAAAAGCAACAAAAAAGCTTTCTTCAGATACATGCACAGTAAAAGACAGAAGAAAGAACTGGTGGTTCAACTACGCAATGAGGATGGCAAATTGATAACAGAAGACAAAGAAAAGGCAGAAGTGTTCAATTCCTACTTCGGCTCGGTCTTCTCCCAAAAGAGGGTCTATGACCCCCCTGGCAAACCTGAAGTGCAGACTGAAGGGGCAGGATTGCAGCTTGAGATTAATAGGCAAATGGTCAAGGAGCACCTGATTACTCTGAACGAGTTTAAATCTCCAGGGCCTGATGAGCTGCATCCTAGAGTAATAAAGGAACTGGCAGAAGAACTCTCAGAACCACTGTCTATTATCTTTGAGAAATCATGGAGGACAGGTGAAGTGCCAGACGACTGGAGGAGGGCAAATGTTGTTCCCATCTTCAAAAAGGGCAAGAAGGAGGAACCTGGGAACTATAGGCCAGTCAGTCTGACATCAATCCCCGGGAAGATTTTTGAGCAGATTATAAAGAAGTCAGTCTGCAAGCACCTTGAAAACAATGCAGTGATTACTAGAAGCCAGCATGGATTTGTCAAGAACAAATCCTGTCAGACTAATCTGATCTCATTTTTTGATCGGGTAACCTCCCTTGTGGACTGTGGGAATGCTGTGGACATTATATATCTGGACTTCAGCAAAGCTTTCGACAAAGTGCCTCATGATATCCTGATTAGTAAGCTAGCTAAGAGTGGGCTAGATGGAACAACTATCAGGTGGATCCACAACTGGCTACAGAATCGGACTCAAAGAGTGCTTATCAATGGTTCCTTCTCAAACTGGGGAGAGGTAACGAGCGGGGTACCACAGGGCTCGGTCCTGGGCCCGGTGCTCTTCAACATTTTTATTAATGACTTGGATCAGGAGGTACGGGGAATGCTTATCAAATTTGCAGATGACACAAAGTTGGGTGGAACAGCTAATACTCTGGAAGACAGAAACAAAATTCAAAGTGACCTCGATAGGCTGGAGCGCTGGGCCGAAAACAACAGAATGAAATTTAATAGGGATAAATGCCAAGTGCTGCACCTAGGGAGAGGAAACCAAATGCAGAGTTACAGAATGGGGGACACTTGGCTCAACAATACTACAAGTGAGAAGGATCTTGGAATTGTGGTAGATCACAAACTGAATATGAGCCAGCAATGCGATGTGGCTGCAAAGAAGGCAAATGCAATTTTGGGCTGTATTAATAGAAGTATAGCTTCCAAATCGCGGGAAGTGATAATTCCCCTTTACTCGGCACTGGTTAGGCCTCATCTTGAGTACTGCGTCCAGTTCTGGGCACCACACTTTCAGAAGGATGTAGACAAACTGGAGAGGGTTCAGAGGAGGGCAACAAAGATGATAAAGGGACTGGAAACAAGGCCCTATGAGGAGAGACTGAAAGAACTGGGCATGTTTAGCCTTCAGAAGAGGAGACTGAGGGGAGATATGATCGCACTCTTCCAGTATTTGAAGGGATGTCACACAGAGGAGGGCAAAGATCTCTTCTCGATCATCCCAGTTTGCAGGACACGGAATAATGGGCTCAAGTTACAGGAACCTAGATTCCACCTAAACATCAGGAAAAATTTCCTGACTGTCAGAGCAATAAGACAATGGAATCAACTACCTAGGGAGGTTGTGGGCTCTCCCACTCTGGAGGCATTCAAGGTGCAGCTGGACAGCCATCTGTCAGGGATGCTTTGACCTAGATTCCTGCATTGAGCAGGGGGTTGGACTCGATGGCCTTGTAGGCCCCTTCCAACTCTACTTTTCTATGATTCTATGATTCTATGAACCCTAACCCTAGCTTGAGTTTTCACCCTAATCAAAAAGAACAGGTATAATGCCCATACATACAGGTAGCATGCTCAAAGTCATCCCTCAGGGGGTTTCTGTTGCCCACTAACATTTTCTGCCCTGCCTAAGCTAATTCCAGGCACCGGGGGATGGACACAGACCCAAATTTTCTTAACCCTAACCCTAGCTTGAGTTTTAACCCTAATCCAAAACCACAGGTGTAATCGCCATACATTCAGGTAGGATGCCGAAAGTCATCCATGAGGGGGTTTACGTTGCCCACTAACATCTTCTGCCCTGCCTACGCTAATTCCAGGCACCAGGAGATGCTAACGGACCCACGTTTTCTTAAGCCTAACCCTAGCTTGAGTTTTAGCCCTAATGCAAAAGCACAGGTATAATCCCCATACATACAAGCAGCATGCCCAAAATCATCCCTGCTGAGGGGGTTTCTGTTGCCCACTAGCATTTTCTGCCCTGCCTAAGCTAATTCCAGGCAACGGGAGATGCGCACGGACCCAAGTTTTCTTAACCCTAACCCTAGCTTGAGTTTCAACCCTAATCCAAAAGCACAGGTATAATGCCCTTATATACAGGTAGCATGCCAAAGTAATCCCTGAGGAGTTTCTGTTGCCCACTAAAATTTTCTGCCCTGCCTAAGCTAATTCCAGGCACCTGGGGATGCGCACGAACCCAAGTTTTCTCAACCCTAACCCTCGATTGAGTTTTAACCCTAATCTTGAAACATTGGTATAATCCCCATACATGCAGGTAGCATACCTAAAGTCACCCATGAGGGGGTTTATGTTGCCCACTAACATTTTCTGCCCTGCCTAAGCTAATTCCAGGCACCGGGAGATGCGCATGGTCTCAAGTTTTCTTAACCCTAACCCTAGATTGAGTTTTAAACCTAATCAAAAAGCCCAGGTAAAATCCCCATACATACAAGTAGCATACCCAAAGCCATCCCTGTGGGGGTTTTTTATTCCCCACTAACTTTTTCTGCCCTGCTTAAGCTAATTGGGGGCACCGGGAGATGCTCACGGACCCAAGTTTTCTCAACCCTAACCCTAGCTTGAGTTTCAACCCTAATCTTGAAACACTATTATAATCCCCATACATACAGGTAGCATGCCCAAAGCCATCCCTGAGGGGTTTTCTTTAGCCGACTAACATTTTCTGCCCTGCTTAAGCTAATTGGAGGCACTGGGAGATGCTCACGGATGCAAGTTTGCTCAACCCTAGCTTGACTTTTAACCCTAATCCAAAAGCACAGGTATAATCCCCATACAAGCAGTTAGCACGCCCAAAGCCATCCCTGAGGGGTTTCTGTTGCCACTTAAATTTGTTGCCCTGCGTAAGCTAATTACAGGCACCGGGAGATGGACACGGACCCAAGTTTTCTCAACCCTAACCCTAGCTTGAGTTTTCACCCTAATCTTGAAACACTGGTATAATCCGCATACGTACAGGTAGCATGTCCAAAGTCATCCATAAGGGGGTTTACGTTGCTCACTAACGTCTTCTGCCCTGCATAAGCTAATTCCAGGCAACGGGAGATGCGCACGGACACAATTTTTCTTAACCCTATCCCTAGCTTGAGTTTCAACCCTAATCCAAAAGCACAGGTATAATGCCCTTATATACAGGTAGCATGTCCAAAGACATCCCTGAGGAGTTTCTGTTGCCCACTAAAATTTTCTGCCCTGCCTAAGCTAATTCCAGGCACCGGGGGATGCGCACGAACCCAAGTTTTCTCAACCCTAACCCTAGATTGAGTTTTAACCCTAATCTTGAAACATTGGTATAATCACCATACATGCAGGTAGCATGCCTAAAGTCACCCATGAGGGGGTTTATGTTGCCCACTAATATTTTCTGCCCTGTCTAAGCTAATTCCAGGCACCGGGAGATGCGCACGGTCTCAAGTTTTCTTAACCCTAACCCTAGATTGAGTTTTAAACCTAATCAAAAAGCACAGGTAAAATCCCCATACATACAAGGAGCATACCCAAAGCCATCCCTGAGGTTTTTTTTTTATTGCCCACTAACTTTTTCTGCCCTGCTTAAGCTAATTGGGGGCACCGGGAGATGCTCACGGACCCAAGTTTTCTCAACCCTAACCCTAGTTTGAGTTTTAACCCTAATCTTGAAACACTGGTATAATCACCATACAAAGAGGTAGCATGCCCAAAGTCACCCATGAGGGGGTTACTGTTGCCCACTAACATTTTCTTCCCTGCCTAAGCTAATTCTAGGCAACAGGAGATGCGCAGGGACCCAAGTTTTCTTAACCCTAACCCTACCTTCAATTTTAACCCTAATCCAAAAGCAGAGGTATAATCCCCATACATTCTGGGAGCATGCCGAAAGTAATCCCTGAGAAGGTTTCTATCTCCCACTGACATTTTCTGCCCTGCTTAAGCTAATTCCAGGAACGGGGAGATGCACACGGACCCAATTTTTCTTAATCCTAACCCAGCTTGAGTTTCAACCCTAATCCAAAAGCATAGGTAAAATCCCCATACATACAGGTAGCATTCCCAAAGTCATCCCGGAGGTGTTTTTTGTTGCCCACTAACATTTTCTGCCCTGCCTAAGCTAATTTCAGGCACCGGGAGATGCGCACGCACCCTAGTTTTCTTAACCCTAACCCTAGATTGAGTTTTAACCCTAATCCAAAAGCACAGATAAAATCTCCATTTATAAAGGTAGCATGCCCAAAGCCATCCCTGAGGGTTTTTTTTATTGCCCACTAACATTTTCTGCCCTGCTTAAGCTAATTGGAGGAACCGGAAGATTCTCACGGACCCAAGTTTTCTCAACCCTAACCCTAGCTTGAGTTTTAACCCTAATCCAAAAGCACAGGTATAATCCCCATACAAACAGGTAGCACGCCCAAAGTCATCCCTGTGGGGGTTTCTGTTGCCCACTAACATTTTCTTCCATGACTAACATAATTCCAGGCAACGGGAGATGGACACGGACCCATGTTTTCCTAACCCTAACCCTAGCTTGAGTTTTAACCCTAATCCAAAACCACAGGTGTAATCATACAGGTAGCATGCCAAAGCCATCCCTGAGGGGATTTCTTTAGCCGACTAACATTTTCTGCCCTGCCTAAGCTAATTCCAGGCAACGGGAGATGCGCACGGACACAATTTTTCTTAACCCTATCCCTAGCTTGAGTTTCAACCATAATCCAAAAGCACAGGTATAATGCCCTTATATACAGGTAGCATGCCCAAAGTCATCCCTGAGGAGTCTCTGTTGCCCACTAAAATTTTCTGCCTAAGCTAATTCCAGGCACCGGGGGATCCGCACGAACCCAAGTTTTCCAACCCTAACCCTCGATTTAGTTTTAACCCTAATCTTGAAACATTGGTATAATCCCCATACATGCAGGTAGCATGCCTAAAGCCTTCCAAATATGGCAAAATGATATTAACTGCGCTGCCAAGAAAAAAACCTACACTAGCGCAAAGGCTGAGGTCCAAAGAAGAACAAGAGAACTTAAGAACGCTTGGTGGAAAAAGAAAGCTGAGGAAATTCAACAACTTGCAGAATCTCATGATGCACGGGGCTTTTTTAAGGCCACAAGGGCCATTTATGGACCAAAAACCTATGGTACAAACCCTTTACAATCAAAAGATGGCACCAAACTCTTAAAAGACAAAGAGTCTATTGCACTGCGTTGGAAAGAGCATTATTATGACCTTTTAAATCGTAAATCTAAGGTGGATAATGAGATTTTTTTGCAAATCCCACAAAAACAAATTAAAGAGGAACTTGCAATACTCCCCACTTTGGATGAAGTAAAAAAAGCCATTAATCAAATGAAGAACAACAAAGCTAGTGGACCAGATGGGATTCCTGCTGAAATCTTTAAAGAAGGGGGCCCCGAACTTGTACAACATCTTCATAAACTCATTGAAAAAATCTGGATAAGAGAAGAGATCCCAGAAGACTTCAGGGATGCCATAATTATCACCCTCTTTAAGAAGGGTGATAGAACAGACTGTGGAAACTATCGGGGCATTTCTCTCTTAGCAACCGCAGGTAAAATATTTGCTAGGATTCTCGCAAACCGTCTTCTATCTATTTCAGAAGAGATCCTCCCTGAAACTCAGTATGGTTTCCGCCCCTCTAGAGGGACAGTAGACATGATTTTTACTGCACGTCAGCTCCAAGAAAAATGCCGGGAGCAAAATGAACCCCTTTATATGGCATTTATCGATTTGGCTAAGGCCTTTGATACTGTAGACCGTACAGCTCTCTGGACTATCCTTATGAAAATTGGATGCCCCAATAAATTTGTGAATATCTTGCGACTTCTCCATGACAACATGACGGCAACGGTTTTGGACAACAACGGCTCTCATGGTGCTCCATTTAAAGTGGGATCAGGTGTTAAACAGGGATGTGTTATCGCCCCAACATTATTTGCCATTTTCATCGCCATGGTTTTACATCTTGTCAAGGGGAAACTTCCCACCGGTGTGGGAATTATATATCGAACAGATGGAAAGCTTTTTAATCTCAGCAGGCTGAAAGCAAAAAGTAAGGTAATTACAACCTCCGTTGTGGAACTTCAGTATGCTGATGATAATGTGGTCTCCGCACATTCAGAGGATGATCTCCAAACTATCCTAAATGCTTTTGCAGAAGCATACGGAAAACTTGGTCTCTCACTTAACATCAAAAAGACCAAAGTGCTTCATCAGCAAGTGCAAGCTAACCCTTTGGTGATGCCATCTATCCAGCTTGGCGGGACAATACTGGAAAATGTCGATCATTTTCTCTATCTTGGCAGCTATCTTTCTGTTACAGCTAACATCGACAGTGAAATCCAGCATCGTTTGAGCTCCGCAAGTGCCGCATTTTCTCGAATGAAACATAGAGTGTTCGAGGATCGGGATATTTGTAAGAAGACCAAAACACTGGTTTATGAAGCCATTGTATTACCAACTTTATTGTATGCCTGCGAAACATGGACTATCTATAAACGTCACTTCCACCTCCTTGAAAGGTTTCATCAATGTTGCCTCCGGAAAATCCTGCGAATTACTTGGGAAGATAGACGAACAAATGTCAGTGTACTGGAAGAAGCAAAGACTACTAGCATTGAAAAAATGATCCTTCAACGCCAACTTCAGTGGACCGGTCATGTTGTTCGAATGCCTGACTGCCATCTCCCAAAGCAGTTACTTTACTCCCAACTCAAGAATGGAAAGCGGAATATCGGTGGTCAATATAAGAGGTTTAAAGATGTTCATAAGGCTAATCTAAAAAAATGCAATATAAACATCGAAAACTGGGAAGCTCTGGCCCATGAACGATCTAAATGGAGGTTGGCCTTTCACAAAGGTTCCATGGACTTTGAAGAAGCCCGAGTGCAAGGTGAAAGGGAGAAACGTGCTAAGCGAAAAGCACGTCAAATGAATCCTTTACAGGACCATCTCCTATCTGGTAACCTGTGTCCTCACTGTGGGAAGCTGTGTGGATCTAGAATTGGCCTCCACAGTCACTTACGGACCCATCGCTAGAGTCTACACAATCTTCTTTAGAATTTCCTCCTTTTATCCCGGAAGACAATCTTACTCGGTCATGAGTGATCGCCTGATGATGATGATGCCTAAAGTCACCCATGAGGGGGTTTATGTTGCCCACTAACATTTTCTTCCCTGGCTAAGCTAATTCCAGGCACCGGGAGATGCGCACGGTCTCAAGTTTTCTTAACCCTAACCCAAGATTGAGTTTTAAACCTAATCAAAAAGCCCAGGTAAAATCCCCATACATACAAGTAGCATACCAAAGCCATCCCTGAGGGGTTTTTTTATTGCCCACTAACTTTTTCTGCCCTGCTTAAGCTAATTCCAGGCAGCGGGAGATGCGCACGGACCCAAGTTTTCTCAAGCCTAACCCTAGATTGAGTTTTGCACCTAATATTGAAACACTGGTATAATCCCCATACATACAGGTAGCATGCCCAAAGCCATCCCTGAGGGGGTTTCTTTAGCCGAATAAAATTTTCTGCCCTGCCTAAGCTAATTCCAGGCACCGGGAGATGCGCATGGACCCATGTTTTCTTAACCCTATCCTTAGATTGAGTTTTAACCCTAATCCAAAAGCACAAGTATAATCCCCATACATACAAGTAGCATGCCCAAAGCCATCCGTGAGGGGTTTTTTATTGACCACTAAATTTTTCTACCCTGCTTAAGATAAATCCAGGCACCGGGAGATGCTCATGGACCCACGTTAGCTCAACCCTAACCCTAGCTTGAGTTTTAACTCTAATTTTGAAACACTAGTATAATCCCCATACATACTGATAGCATGCCTAAAATCATCCATGAGGGTGTTTCCGTTGCCCACTAACATCTTCTGCAATGTTTAAGCTAATTCCATGCAACGGGGGATGTGCACGGACCCAAATTTTCTCAACCCTAGACAAGCTTGTTTTAACCCTAATCTTTAACCATTGGTATAATCCCCATACATAAAGGTAGTATGCCCAAAGTCACCCATGAGGTGGTTTCGGTTGCCCACTAACATTTTCTGCCCTGCCTAAGCTAATTCCAGGCACCAGGAGACGCGCACGGACCCATGTTTTCTCAACCCTAACCCTAGCTTGAGTTTTAACCCTAATCCAAAAGCACAGGTATAATCCCCATTCATACAGGTAGCATGCTCAAAGTCATCCCTGAGGGGGTTTCTGTTGCCCACTAACATTTTCTGCCCTGCCTAAGCTAATTCCAGGCACCGGGAGATGGACACGGACCCACATTTTCTTAATCCTAACCCTATCTTGAGTTTTAACCCTAATCCAAAACCAGAGGTGCAATCCCCATACATAGAGGTAGAATGCCCAAAGTCACCCCTGAGGGGGTTTCTTTATCCGACAAACATTTTCTGCCCTGCCTAAGCTAATTCCAGGCACCGGGAGCTGCGTACGGACCCAGGTTGTCTCAACCCTAACCCTAGCTTGGATTTTAACCCTAATCCAAAACCACAGGTGTTATCCCCATACAAACAGGTAGCATGCCCAAAGTCATCCCTCAGGGGTTTCTGTTGCCCACTAACATTTTCTGCCCTGCCTAAGTTAATTCCAGGCACCGGGAGATGCGCACAGACCCAAGTTTTCTTAACCCTTACCCTAGATTGAATTTTAACTTTAATCCAAAAGCACAGGTAAAATCCCCATACATGCAGGTAGCATTCCAAAGCCATCCCTGAGGAGTTTTTCATTGCCCACTAACATTTTCTGCCCTGCTTAAGCTAATTGGAGGCACTGGGAGATGCTCACGGACCCAATTTGCTCAACCCTAGCTTGAGTTTTAACCCTGAATCAAAAGCACAGGTATAATCCCCATACAAACAGGTAGCACGCCCAAAGTCATCCCTGTGGGGGTTTCTGTTGCCCACTAACATTTTCTTCCCTGCCTGAGATAATTCCAGGCAATGGAAAATACGGACGGACCTAAATTTTCTTAACACTAACCCTAGCTTGAGTTTTAACCCTAATCTTGAAACACCGGTATAATCCTCTAATTTACAGGTAGCATGCCCAAAGTCACCCATGAGGGGGTTTAGGTAGGTTGCCCACTAACATTTTCTGTCCTGCCTAAGCTAATTCCAGGCACCGGGAGATGCGCACGGACCCATGTTTTCTTAACCCTATCCCTAGATTGAGTTTTAACCCTAATCCAAAAGCACAGGTAAAATCCCCATACATACAAGTAGCATGCCCAAAGCTATCCGTGGGGTTTTTTTATTGCCCACTAACTTTTTCTGCCCTGCTTAATCTAATTCCCGGCACCGGGAGATGCTCACGGACCCACGTTTTCTCAACCCTAACCCTAGCTTGAGTTTTAACTCTAATCTTGAAACACTAGTATAATCCCCATACATACAGGTAGCATACCTAAAGTCATCCATGAGGGGGTTTACGTAGCCCACTAACATCTTCTGCAATGTTTAAGCTAATTCCATGCAACGGGGGATGCGCACGTACCCAAGTTTTCTCAACCCTAGCCCAAGCTTGAGTTTTAACCCTAATCTTTAAACATTGGTATAATCCCCATACATACAGGTAGCATGCCCAATGAGGTTGTTTCTCTTGCCCACTAACATTTTCTGCCCTGCCTAAGCTAATTCCAGGTACCGGGAGATGCGCACGGACCCACGTTTTCTTAACCTAACCCTAGATTGAGTTTTAACCCTAATCCAAAAGCACAGGTATAATCCCCATACATACAGGTAGCATGCCCAAAGTCATCCCTGACGGGGTTTCTTTATCCGACTAACATTTTCTGCCCTCCCTAAGCTAATTCCAGGCACCAGGCGATGCGCACGGACCCAAGTTTTCTCAACCCTAACCCTAGTTTGAGTTTTCACCCTAATCTTGAAACACTGGTATAATCCCCATACATACAGGAAGCATGCCCAAAGTCACCCATGAGGGGTTTTCTGTTGCCCACTAACATTTTCTGCCCTGCCTAAGCTAATTCCAGGCAACGGGAGAGGCGCACGGACCCAAGTTTTCTTAACCCTAACCCTAGCATGAGTTTTAACCGTAATCCAAAAGCACAAGTATAATCCCCATACAAACGGTTTAAGTGCCGTTCCATTCCAAGGGTCTAATCTGAGTAGGATTTACACCGAATGCTTTTCTCTAATAATACACCATGTTTTGATATCTTTCCCATAACAAGCTAAAATCCAAGGGTCTACTCTGAGTAGGATTTACACCGAATGTTTTTTTCCTTTAACAAACCATGTTTGGCTATCTTTTTCAAAACGTGCTAAAAACCTGTCTTTTCTTGCCATTGAAATGCAGCCCTTCAGGAGAATGAAATGGCAAGGTTTGGAGTGAATTGAGTACAAACTGGAAAAGATAGTCAATGTCATAACAAAAACCAACCTGGTCCTACTTAGAGTAGAACCCTTGAAAACATTGCAGATCATGTCTGCATTAATGGTTTGAGTGCCGTTCCATTCCAAGGGTCTACTCTGAGTAGGATTTACACCAAATGCTTTATTCCTATAACAAACCATGTTTTGCTATCTTTTTCAAAACGTGCTAAAAACCTGCCTTTTCCTGCCATTGAAATGTAGCCATTCAGGAGAATGAAATGGCAAGGTTTGGAGTGAATTGAATACAAACTGGAAAAGATAGTGAATGTCATAACAAAAACCAACCTGGGTCCTACTTAGAGTAGAACGCATGAAAACATTGCGGATCATGCCCACATTAATGATTTCAGTGCCCTTCCATTCCAAGGGTCTATTCTGAGTAGGATTTACACCGAATGCTTTTCTCTAATAATACACCATGTTTTGATATCTTTCCCATAACAAGCTAAAAACCAAGGGTCTACTCTGAGTAGGATTTACACCGAATGCTTTTTTCCTTTAACAAACCATGTTTGGCTATCTTTTTCAAAACGTGCTAAAAACCTGCCTTTTCTTGCCATTGAAATGCAGCCCTTCAGGAGAATGAAATGGCAATGTTTGGAGTGAATTGTGTGCAAACTGGAAAAGATAGTCAATGTCATAACAAAAACCAACCTGGGTCCTACTTAGGGTAGAATGCATGAAAACATTGTGGATCATGACGACATTAATGATTTGAGTGCCGTTCCATTCCAAGGGTCTACTCTGAGTAGGATTTACAGCGAATGCTTTTTTCCTTTAACAAACCATGTTTTGCTATCTTTTTCAAAACGTGCTAAAAACCTGCCTTTTCTTGCCATTGAAATGCAGCCCTTCAGGAGAATGAAATGGCAAGGTTTCGAGTGAATTGAGAACAAACTGGAAAAGATAGTCAATGTCATAACAAAAACCAACCTGGGTCCTACTTAGAGTAGAACCCTTGAAAACATTGCGGATCATGTCTACATTGATGGTTTGAGTGCCGTTCCATTCCAAGGGTCTACTCTGAGTAGGATTTACACCGAATGCTTTTCTCTCATAATACACCATGTTTTCATATCTTTGCCATAACAAGTTAAAAACCAAGGGTCTACTCTGAGTAGGATTTACACCGAATGCTTTCTTCCTATAACAAACCATGTTTTGCTATCTTTTTCAAAACGTGCTAAAAACCTGCCTTTTCCTGCCATTGAAATGTAGCCATTCAGGAGAATGAAATGGCAAGGTTTGGAGTGAATTGAATACAAACTGGAAAAGATAGTGAATGTCATAACAAAAACCAACCTGGGTCCTACTTAGAGTAGAACCCTTGAAAACATTGCGGATCATGTCTACATTGATGGTTTGAGTGCCGTTCCATTCCAAGGGTCTACTCTGATTAGGATTTACACCGAATGCTTTTCTCTCATAATACACCATGTTTTCATATCTTTGCCATAACAAGTTAAAAACCAAGGGTCTACTCTGAGTAGGATTTACACCGAATGCTTTCTTCCTATAACAAACCATGTTTTGCTATCTTTTTCAAAACGTGCTAAAAACCTGCCTTTTCCTGCCATTGAAATGTAGCCATTCAGGAGAATGAAATGGCAAGGTTTGGAGTGAATTGAATACAAACTGGAAAAGATAGTGAATGTCATAACAAAAACCAACCTGGGTCCTACTTAGAGTAGAACCCTTGAAAACATTGCGGATAATGTCTACATTAATGGTTTGAGTGCCGTGCCATTCCAAGGGTCTACTCTGAGTAGGATTTACACCGAATGCTTTTTTCCTTTAACAAACCATGTTTTGCTATCTTTTTCAAAACGTGCTAAAAACCTGCCTTTTCTTGCCATTGAAATACAGCCATTCAGGAGAATGAAATGGCAAGGTTTGGAGTGAATTGAGTACAAACTGGAAAAGATAGTGAATGTCATAACAAAAACCAACCTGGGTCCTACTTAGAGTAGAATGCATGAAAACATTGCGGATCATGCCCACATTAATGATTTCAGTGCCCTTCCATTCCAAGGGTCTACTCTGAGTAGGATTTACACCGAATGCTTTTCTCTAATAATACACCATGTTTTGATATTAACAGGCAATAAGGAGATAGAAAAATCATTTTACTATTATTATTCGAATTTATATAAAGGACATAATGTTTCATCAGAAAAAATAGATGAATATATTGAAAAACAAAAGTTACCTAAGATTACAGAGGAACAGAGACATATTATGAATGGTCCTATAACAATAAGTGAATTGGTGGGTGCTATAAAAAAGATTAAACCAGGAAAGGTGCCGGGACCGGATGGACTTTCTGGTAAATACTATCAGAGATTTGAAGATGAACTCATACAACCTTTACAAAAAACGATGAATTCTATTTTGCAAGGAGGCCGGAGGCCGGAGACATGGAAAGAGGCAAATATAACATTAATACCTAAAGAGGGACAAGGCTTAACCTTAACAAGAAATTATAGACCAATATCATTACTGAATAATGACTACAAGCTGTTTACAATGATATTGGCGGAAAGATTAAAAATAATTCTTCAAGAATTTATTCATGAAGATCAATGTGGTTTTTTACCTAAAAGACAGCTGAGGGATAATGTTAGAACAGTCTTAGATATTTTGGAATACTTGGAAAAGCATAATGAAAAACATGCTGCATTGATTTTCTTAGATGCAGAGAAAGCGTTTGACAATTTAAATTGGGGGTTTCTATTTAAAGTACTGAAGGAAATGGATTTTGGAGAGAACTTTATAAAATGGATAAAGTCAATTTATACTTCACAAACAGCACAAATAATTGTCAATGGCGATATGACGAAACCGTGTGGAATACATAGAGGAACAAGACAAGGTTGCCCATTATCACCTTTGTTGTTTATTCTTGTGCTTGAAATATTGAACAGAGATATAAGACAAGATGATAGAATTGGATGCATAAAAATTAAAAAAGTGTCTTATAAGCTGAGAGCTTTCGCAGATGATTTGGTGTTAATTTAGTACAAACTGGAAAAGATAGTGAATGTCATAACAAAAACCGACCTGGGTCCTACTTAGAGTAGAACGCATGAAAACATTGCGGATCATGCCCACATTAATGATTTCAGTGCCCTTCCATTCCAAGGGTCTACTCTGAGTAGGATTTACACCGAATGCTTTTCTCTAATAATACACCATGTTTTGATATCTTTCCCATAACAAGCTAAAAACCAAGGGTCTACTCTGAGTAGGATTTACACCGAATGCTTTTTTCCTTTAACAAACCATGTTTGGCTATCTTTTTCAAAACGTGCAAAAAACGTGCCTTTTCTTGCCATTGAAATGCAGCCCTTCAGGAGAATGAAATGGCAAGGTTTGGAGTGAATTGAGTACAAACTGGAAAAGATAGTCAATGTCATAACAAAAACCAACCTGGTCCTACTTAGAGTAGAACCCTTGAAAACATTGTGGATCATGTCTACGTTAATGGTTTGAGTGCCCTTCCATTCCAAGGGTCTACTCTGAGTAGGATTTACACCGAATGCTTTCTTCCTATAACAAACCATGTTTTGCTATCTTTTTCAAAACGTGCTAAAAACCTGCCTTTTCTTGCCATTGAAATGCAGCCCTTCAGGAGAATGAAATGGCAAGGTTTGGAGTGAATTGAGTACAAACTGGAAAAGATATTCAATGTCATGACAAAAACCAACCTGGGTCCTACTTAGAGTAGAACCCTTGAAAACACTGCGGATCATGTCTACATTAATGGTTTGAGTGCCGTTCCATTCCAAGGGTCTACTCTGAGTAGGATTTACACCGAATGCTTTTTTCCTTTAACAAACCATGTTTTGCTATCTTTTTCAAAACGTGCTAAAAACCTGCCTTTTCTTGCCATTGAAATGCAAGGGAGGGAGAGGGAGCGCAGGGCCATTCCACCAGCCCTGCTGAAAGGCTGCCCTCCTGAAGGCTCCTCCTCCCTCAACTGTCACCACCACCAGCCATTCCAGCAGGCTGTGCAGAGGGAGAAGAGAGGGAGCGCAGGGCCATTCCACCAGCCCTGCCAGGAGTAGTCATTCATATTCCCCCTTCTTCCCTCCCCATTCCTTTTTCCTTGTGTGTCATGTCTTTTTAGATTGTAAGCCTGCGGGCAGGGACTGTCTTGTTAATTGCTGTAAACCGCCCAGAGAGCTTCGGCTATTGGGCGGTATAAAAATGAAATAAATAAATAAACTCCGATAGCTGGCAAGCTGCGGCTTTCGAGGAACTTGGTTCATTTAAGGTAACCCTCGTACTGCTCTGTCGCTGCTCGATTCTGCAAAAGTGATTGGAGGCGCAAGTGCCTTGTTAACGTTATCTGTTTTGATACGCCTCATTAAACCTGTTTATCCATAAACAGTGTAGTAAGTTCATATAATAAATAAATAAATAAATAAATTCATTCACTATTCCACTGTCAAAAATTGGTTGCGGCTTCATCCTAAGTGCCGGAGAGCTGCGTAGGAAGGGTTCTCTCAGCTCCGGTTAACCCTTTCCACACCGAACCCGCACATAGGACCGGCTGTGGTCCTTTACAGTTTTGTAATCCTATTTTTAATCACCAGGGTGCCTTAAGTTGGAAAGGCAGCAAAAAATAAAGAAAGAGACAATAGTAACAACAACAACATCAAATGCAGTAATTATTTCCAGGATATTATGTACATCATAAAACAGCATCTTCCACAAAAGGACAGTAGCAACATACAAGTTCAAAGAAGGAGAAAGAGCTGATAGGACACCAGATTTTGCATCAGACAGCAATTGGAACAGCTTAAAATTAGACAAAAAGGGCTGCAATGCTAAACACACTTACTAGGGAATCAGCCTCACTGAACACAGTGGAACTTATTTCTGAGTAAACATGCACAGCATTGTGCTGTAAATCAATCAAAGCACGATTGCATTGTGTCCTACATAGGAGAAACTTTGCCACGTTTTGAAGAAGAAGTAGGAATGATGGTAGAAATTTCTGGATCATCCCCCTCTGCTTGCTCAGAAGCACATGGATTTCTTCCGCACAGGAGACACCTAACAAGACAATCACGGAACTGGAAAGGAAAGGTATAAATTTACATTTGGCTCATATCAAATTTGATTATATGTTATACTTTTATTTATCTTTCCCCCCATGTGTTTGTTATACTTCTGTTATTGCTGTAGGACATTTTAAGACCATTATGTTGGGTATACTATAGCCATTTAAAAAAACACTGACCCTATTCCTATACCTGATGCATGGATGTTTATCAAATCATTTCCCCCCCCCCCATCACTTTATCTCCATTCCATGAAGGGTTTCACATTTATTTATTTATTTATGCTATTTGTATGCTGCTAAGTATTTTAAAAACCCCTAAGCAGTTAAAACATTGTTTAAAAAAGGTGGGGTATAAATATAATAAATAAATAAATAAATAAAAGGGATGGGAACAAACCCAGTAAAAGAGCTGCCCCCAACCTACTTATGTACCTTTCCCCCAAACTTCATCTTCATAGTCTCAGAAAAGTTGGGCAGCTCCTTCATGTGGAGCCACAGCCTGTATTTGCACATTGAGGCGTTCTTAACCAGTGGTTCCCAACCTTGGGACCCCAGATGTTGCTGGACTACAGCTCCCAGCATCCCTTGCCATTAGCTATGCTGGCTGGGTGTGCTGGGAGTTGTAGGCCAGCAACATCTGGGGACCCAAGGTTGGGAACCACTGTTCTAAACCATAATGAAAGTAGTCTATAGACTTGGAGTTACATGCTGTTTGCACCATTAGAGGTAACGAGTTACAGCCAGCACTGGTATCTGAATTGTGTTGTGCTTATGGTAGAATGAAGCCTTTGACACTAAGTGGCGGAGGTACTGTTGTGGCATGGGATGTTCAATTGCTCAGGGAACTAAACACTTGCAGTCTAGGTTCTGTGAGGGAAGGGAAAGTTGTCAGTTTGGCTGGCATTGAAATTTCACATAGGGACAGTCTGAGGAGTGGGAAGAGTTCTTGGAAAGCTAATGGACAGGGAGCCTAGAGGCAAGAAAGAGGACAGAGATGTTCTGAGTGGCAATGGAGAGAGAGCAAGGAACCTGAAGCAAAACTAGATGGAGAATGAGGCTTGGGGGGGGGGGGGAAGGGCAGGACCCCACCCCCACCCTGGGGAATGAGACAAGAAAGGACTAATAGAAGAGGACATACTTACTACCAGTGCTTAAGGTCAGGAGGTGCTATAGCCTATAGATGAGGGAGTGCTAGGGAGGCTAGTCAAGAGGCAGATTGGCTAAAAGAAGTTGTTAAAAGGTTTCTTGCTCTCTCATAATACTAGAACCTGGGGTCAACCCATGAAGCTGATTGGTGGGAGATTCAGGACAGATAAAAGGAAGTACTATGGAGTTTACTACAAAATGTAGTGATGGCTGTCAGCTTGGATGGCTTTAAAAGGGGATGAGACAAATTCATGAAGGATAAGGCTATCAATGGCTACTACACATGATGGATATATGCTACCTCCAGTACCAGAGGTAGTATGCCTATGTACAACAGTTCCTTGGGAACATAAGTGAGAGGGTGCGATTGCACTCATGCTCTACTTGTCAGTTTCCCACAGGCAGCTGGTTGGCCACTCTGTGAACAGAAGGCTGGGCTAGATGGACCTTTAGTTCGATCCAGCATGGCTCTTCTTATGTTCTTATGTCTCTAGAACCTTGGCCCTGCACTGCCTGCAGCATCCTGATCTGGCAACCCTATGGGACAATGAAAAAGCTACAAATCAGGCTAAAGGTGGATTGAATTTCATGTGTTGATGCGTGAACCAATCAATTATTTGGATCCAGGCTTTTTGATAATTTATTTCAATTGGGCCTATGTGTGGAATGCATATGTTTACTAGTGAAGATAGTTCTTTGACAACAGAACAGGCTGTTTTTGTTTGTTTGTCTAAAGAAAATATTTTATTATTATGTATATGATGGCATACATTTCTAAACAATTAATATTTGTCTCCTTTAAACATATATTTAAGTCGAAGGACACATTTACCACTAACAGGACATCTATTCTTGTTACCACTAATTCCGACTTGTAGAGCAGTGTAAATGATTTTACACATGGATGAAAGTAGTTTCAGAATCACTTTTGCATGATAGTGGATTAGAATAAAGTGTTAATATAATTTCTAGTGAAATGAGTGCCTGAAAAAAACAGGGTATCTAATCTATGCTTTCATTTCATTATTACATTTATTTATTTTCATTATAATAAATGTAGTCACAAGGTGGCAGCATAGCAAATACGGTAATTTTGCACACAGCAAGCAGCTTTAAGGCAACCCTCGGACAAACCAGCAAGAGAGCATTATACTAGATTCTTTGAGTACAAGAATATTTTGTATTGCTGGATTTACTTCCTGACTAGTGAACAGACAGCAATGCATAGTTGTTCTATGTTGTGCAATCAAGAAAGCACATTAGGCACATACAAAATACTTGGTTAGAGAATGTTTTCACTCTTGCAATGAGTTGCATGATCCCTGTGAACCTGTTATGAAAATGTGCATGCATGGCTACATATAAAAGCAATGCAAACAATATTATGTGCTTAAGAAAGTCCAGACCTGCAGACAGGTGACATGTACTTTGTATGCCAGCATTCCCCAACCTGGTGCTCTCCAGATGTTTTGGACTTACTATCTTTCTAAGCCTGCGGGCAGGGACTGTCTTGTTAATTGCTGTAAACCGCCCAGAGAGCTTCGGCTATTGGGCGGTATAAAAATGAAATACAGTAATACCTTGGATTGCAAGTAACTTGGTTTGAGAGCATTTTGCAAGACAAGCAAATTTTTAAATATTTATTTAATATTTTTTTAAAAATTGATATACAAGCGACGTCTTGCAATACAAGTACTGTAGTATGGCTTAAATTAAAAATTTCTGTACAAATTTTTTTGGGGGGATTTAATTTTGATATAAGAGTGTTTTGGATTACAAGCACGTTTCCGGAATGAATTATGCTCTCAATTCAAGGCATGACTGTAAATAAATAAAGAAATCAGCCCCTGTCAGCATAGCCAATGGTCAGAGGTGATGGGAGTTGTAGTCTAAAACATCTACAGTTTGGGGAAGGCTGCCGTACACATAATGGAAAGAAAAATAATATTGTCCAGGGAAGCTTTTTTTGCAGTTTTCTTCAGAGGAGAGAGACCAAAGGAGACGATTTGTGGGATGGAAGCAGGGTGGAAATAAAAATTCACAGGTTGGGTGAATGTGGGTTTTTGTTTTTGTTTTTTTAAAGATTCTCAGTGGATGCTGAGTCTAAACCAGGGCTCTCCAGCCTTGGGTCCCCAGATGTTGCTGGCCTACAGCTCCCCGCATACCCAGCCAGCATGGCTAATGGCAAGGGATTCTGGGTGAGCTGTAGTCCAGCAACATCTGGGGACCCAAGGCTGGAGAGCCCTGGTCTAAGCAATATATAAATTTGTGATTCTCATGTTCCACAGATCATACTGAGTTTAAACTCACCTGCTTGTTCATAAAAATGTAGATCACTGGATTATAGAATGTGCTGGTCTTTGCCATGTACATGGGAACAGTGGCTATAATAGGATTAATGTAGATCTGAGGATTACCCACAACCACCAAGGCAAAAGTTGCATAAGGAAGCCAGCAGATCAAGAATGCCATAACCATTACTATTACCATCCGTGACACTTGAGCTTCCGCTTTAGTTGTCGAGCCTCGTCGTGCTACTCCAACTTTAGCAACCTAGTTAAAAATAGCACATTAGATATCTATCAAAAATAGAATACACATTAATGTGATTACAGTTCATTGTGTGTAAAAGAATGGAACGACAGCTCATGTGGAAGTGCTTAAGGAAGTATTGTTTTATATGCCCCCTCCCTTGAGCAGCAAGAAGTTCAGGTCAGCCTTTACAGAATAAATTTAGTTTGGAAAAGAGAGCACTTTTTAGTGCTATTGTAGTAATCTGTTCATTTACAAATATGCAGACTGAGCAGGTATTAAGGGATGGAGAAGCAAGCTCATAGGATATCCCAGCAATCTATATTGTTATATGGAAAGGGGTGTGGTGGCAGCAATGATGCATCTAGCACCCATTGGCTGAGCTGGTATGATGTTTGTGAACATTCCAGATGCTGAGGGAAGATGTCCGCCTTTAAAATGTTCACAACAGTTTGAGTTCAACTGAAAGATCTTTGGCTGAATAAGTGTTGTAAATACGAGAATTTCACTGAGCCCAGCTTCTAAACCTTAAACCAAAGCACATGGTGGAAACACGCACACACAGGGTGAAATTTTCCCTTCTGTGCAGTTGACAAAGGCATAGGGTTTGCACTTTGTACCTGGAAACAGTGAGGTGAGGAATGGAGTAAAGGCACAGAGTAACCTGAACCACTGTCCTGATGCTGGTCCCTTCTGACCAACAGGTACATTCCTCTTGGGCCTATTTTTTGTTAGGCATTTTTGCCTGTCTGTTTTTAATCTGAGCAGACTCTAAAAGTAGTTCATAAGTTGTAGATAGAGTGTGTGTCTGATAAATGTGAGTGAATGAACTGTCTTGTATCGGTTAGAGCAGCCTTCCACAATCTGGAGCCCTCCAGATGTGTTGGACTACAACTTCTCCATCTCTAGGGATGATGGGAAGCATAGTCTGACACATATGGAGGGCACCAGATGGGGGAAAACTGGGTATGAATGTGAAACAAAGTGTAAACAGTTTTCAAAGATAAAAGTACTATGCAAATTACTAATAATTATAACATTTTTCCTGCTGCACTGGTTTTGAAATAGCAGGAGAAATGCCTTCTGAATTTCTTTGGCTCACAGGACTCATTTATTGCATAGGTAATGTGAGTAATGTAAAATGTAACTAGGTCCCTAAGAGATCTCATCTGCAGCAACTTCCATGATGTTCAACATATTTGGGGGGCATTAGATAACATAGGGTTCCCCCCTCCCCTGCAACTGATATCAATGAGCTGCCAATTCGCATATGTTCCGTGCATTACTACTGAGTGGAAAAAGCAGCCCCAATGTAAAAGGTGAATCACAGATAAATCATTAAGGGTACAGTCCTGTGCATGGTTAGAAAAAGGTCCTACAACTCCCAGCATTCGGCATCTAGCCATACTGGCTGGGGAATGCTGGGAGTTGTAGGGCGTTTTTCTGCCTAAACATGCCTTATGGGATTATGTTTGATATGGACAATATATAAGATAGAAACACCCAGGTGGAGTGATGTCCAACTGCACCAGCTTTGCCCAACTTCAGGTTATAGATTTTCATAGATCATAGAGTTGGAAGGGGCCTGCTACAAGGCTATCGAGTCCAACCCCCTGCTCAATGCAGGAAACTAGAGGAGGGGTCTCCCATCCAAGTAATAACCAGGCCTGACCCTGCATAGCTTTCCACACTCAGACAAGCTGAGCCAGCGTAAGCCACAGGTTATGTTCCCATATGCTCATATTTCTTGGATGATCATGAAATGCAACATAAACTGCCCTACATTTACGCAGTTAAAAAAAAAAAAAAGCTCAAAACTTTAGACCAGATTGTGCTTTGAATGAATTATCACATTTTAACTGAGCTACTACCAGATTCTCTGGTTTCTATTAAAATAATTGTGCTAAAATGCTTATCAGCTCAACAGGTTAAGCAAAGTGTATTATGGAAAGCAGTGCTACCTGGTGCAGAGTCCATAGCAGATATCCATAGGAAACCAAAATAGTAACGAATGGAATTGTAAAGCAGAATAGAAAGTAGCAGATAATGTAGGAAACATTAATAGGGTCACTGTTGTACCAGTCAGGAGCACAGGAGGTCATGACGCCTTCCATCTGGTATCCTCCCCAACCAAAAAGAGGAGGTGTATTCCAGACAAGAGACCAGATCCAGGACACAGCGACACCAATCATGGCTTTCCTGGTGGTAAAGGTAAGTGTTCCCATAGGCTTGCCAACCACAACTGCGCGATCAACAGCTATCACTGCTATGGTGCACAAAGCCACAATGCCTGTAATGGCAGTAAAGAAGATGTTATTCATTGCTTTTAATATTTTCTTAATATTAAAATATTATGCAAATGGCATTGCACTGCTATGTTTGAATTTCTTATTAGTCTGGATTCGTTTAAATTCACACCTTTCTAGAGGGCCGGCATCAAGAATTTGCACCATCCTATGGTCGTTTTGAATTACATTCCCTCACATGCAGGTGATGTTGGCAGCAGGAGGAAGAATACTGTAGTACCTTCTAGGTGCGCCAATATCTTCACCTGATGTGAGGCCCTCATACCACCCCCTCATGAGGCTAGTCATGGAACGAAATAGAGGGGAGATGATCCTTGATATACCCCAGATCTGGTGGGGGATGTAAATGTATTTGAACTGCTCAGAAATGGACCACGATGTGAACATATCCAACATATATTTGAATGAAAAGTTGCCCAGAAAATCCAACACATGGTCACATTTAATTTTAAGAGGAAACTTTTCATAAATTAGGGGTTTAATAGGGAATAGGAAGTTAAAAGGAAGAGTCAGGAAAATGGAACCTCTTCAGAAGGCCTAGAGGCTAATTAAATATCATGATAATAGAAGGCTAGATAAAATGCATGCCACAGATTTTAATGATAACAAGGCCAAGAGGATGCCAGCATAGTTAACAAGCATAGTCAAGGAAACTAAGGAGGCAAGAAGGCTTCCTATAAAAGAGCAGAAGTCTCACCCAAATGAGAAAAACAAAAAGGAGCACAAACTCTCTGATAAAACAAATATAAGTTGACAGTAAGGCAACAACAACAAAAAAAGGAAATAAATTGAAAAGAAAAAGGCCTCAGTTTGTTATAGGGTTATGCAAGGGTTGTTTAACCCTCGTATAACCCCCAATGGCCAGGTTCAGACAACATGCTGCAACCCAATTGGGGGCTGCATATTCAAAATGGCACCTGGCATGCATCGTGGCTCATCCTGGCTTAAATAACCCACGGTGAGCCCAGAATGTTGTGTAAACTGAGCCACTATCTCTGAATACTAGTTTCTGGGGTAGGTGGTGAGCTGTTGCTTTCATGCCCTGCTATTGGCTTCCCAGAAAAATTGGGCTGGCCACTGTTAGAAACAGGATGCTGGACTAGATAGACCAGGGTTGTCTTTATGTTCTTCTCAAATTGCTAGCTTGGAGAAAACCATCCACAGAGATTTGTAACAGGGCCACATTTGAAAGAGATCATCAGGGAAACTCTTCTGTATAAAATAGATTAAATGTTCTTATTTCTCGCCTTAATTTTATTTACGAATACTAGCTTCATTTCTTTCTTGGATATAAAGTTTTGCATTTGGAGCAAATAACTGCACCTAGTAAAGTATAATTTCTTACTGATACTTCATCGCAATTTTACTATCCTCTCTTAATGTATCAGAAAGAAAAAAGTACTATAAAAGTGCTGAAAACAGTGCAATTTTCATTCACCAGTAAGTGGTATAAGAATTAGAATTCTTTAAGGACAGCCCATATGAAGCTGAACTCCTAGGCTGAACAATGGAATGTTAGTCAAATGAATGGGATTATAAAATTTCTTGTTAAGCTACCGCATGAATATTGTGCCACATTCTAATTATTACAACATAAAAAAGACAGTGTAGCAGGCTAAGCAATGGCAATAAAAGACTGATTTTTAAGAAAGGGTGCCGGGTGCAAGATAAAAAGAAAAATCTGCACGGTAGAGATAAAGTATTTAGTTGAAATGTACATAAAATGTTATAATTTTCAGAGGGGTAGCCATGTTAGTCTGTTGCAGCAAAACCAACAAAGAGTGTTGTGGCACCTAAAAGATGAAGTTTATTCTGGTTTCTGGCAGGAGCTTAGGTTCCTAAAAACAGTGGTGTGGTAAATTTTGAAGTATAGGGACTCATCATAGCACTCCCCGTAGTCACATCGCCAAGGAAAGTTCCCTGGGGCGGCAGACTCTGGCCTTATCCATTGGCCAGAGAGCCAAGGGTCACTGGGAGGCTGTACGCTAGTGGTGTAATCGAACCTTGGGGGCCCCCCCGCCTCGATTCTCCTCGGCGGCGCCCCCCCTCGATCTTCTGAGTGGCGCGGAGCAGTTCTCCGCGCCGCTCGAGCTGTCCTCTCCAGTCCCGTCGCATCACTTCCGGCACCAGAAATGACGGGACGGGACCCTGCGCAGGCCAGTACGTGGCACGGGGGTCCAGCGCGCCTGCGCAGGGTCCCGTCCCGTCATTTCCGGTGCCGTGAAGTGACGCGACGGGACCAGAGCGGGCGGCGCCGGCGGCTCGCTGCGGAGAGGCAAGCCGCCGATGGATTAAGGTAGGCTCGACCGAGCCTCAAGCGGGCGTGAGCGGACCGATTTCGGTCCTCTACGCCACTCGAGGCTCGATGATACATCGCTAGCTGTACCCCCTGCCTCCCAGGAGTAACATCTCAGCAAGGGGGAGACCAACCTGGCCCCATACATCAGCTGAAGAAGGAACAGCTGCAGGGAGCTTGTTTTGCCCTTCCCTGCCCCCCCAAAAAAAAGAAAAAGAAAAAAAGAAAAACCTGTAAGAACCTTTTTAACTAAGAACTGGTGCCTGAGTTCTGCATTCTTCCTCCTCCCTCCCAATCCCTTTTCCTTTTGTGTCATGTCTTTTAGATTGTGAGCCTGAGGGCAGGGACTGTCTTATTATTAATGTTTGTAAGCCACTCTGGGAGCCTTTTCTGGCTGAAGAGCGGGGTATAAATGCAATAAATAAATAAATAAATAAATGGGAGACTCCAAAACAACAGGGAGCTATGTTGATCCATATCAACAAACTAGTTTTGGGAGTTTTCATCAGCTACTTTTTAAGGCTAATGGGTCTTCATTCGCCATTCAAAAGCAAACCCCCCCCAATACAAGGAACAATATATTGTTGCTGGGAAAATTAATTCCCCTCCCCTCCCAATTACCGTATGTGAAGATTGCTGCTAAGAGTTCAGACGGAACAGGGCATTCTGAAGGCATGCATGTGTGACAGATGACGTCAGCATCCCTGCTAGTCAAAAACTTGCAGCACGGAGTCATTGCAAGCTCTGCCTCCACGACACCACTGCTTATGAATGGGTAATTTGCAGGCATCTTATATGAGGCTTCGTTATCCTGGATCAGACCATTGCTCCATCTATCCCAGTATTGTCTGCTCTTGACTGGCAGTGGCTGTCCAGGGTCTTTCCCAGCATGTGATACCTTTTAACTGTAGATACCCGGGATTGAGTGTTTCCTTCTGCTTCAGTGTTGTTGTGGTTCTTTATTAAACATCCTTGTATCCCTCCCTCCCTCCCTCCCTCCTTCTGTTTACATGGGCCCATTTTATCCTCACAAGAATCCTGCAAAGTACTGTCTTTGAGGAAGAAGCCTCCCGGACAGATGGCTGCCCAGCCGCACCTTGAACGCCTCCAGAGTGGGAGAGCTCACCACCACCTCCCTAGGTAGTTGGTTCCATTGTCGTATTGCTCTAACAGTCAGGAAGTTTTTCCTGATGTCCAGGCGGAATCTGGCTTCCTGTAACTTGAGCCCATTATTCCGTGTCCTGCAAACTGGGATGATCGAGAAGGGATCCTGGCCCTCCTCTGGGTGACAACCCTTCAAGTACTGGAAGAGTGCGATCATATATAGTAAAACACTGGAAGTGCATCTAGATTGTACCACTTCAGACTGCAGAGGTGGGGGGGGGTGAGACTGAATGATTAAATACTAGTTGACAGAGAGAAAGGCTTTAATCTAGTCTTTCCCCCGACAAACTAGTTTTCTATGTGTATGCTGAGAGCCAACAGGGCTATAATCAGGAACCTTTGGCCCTCTATGCTGATGTGATCACAAGTGGCAGCCACCCCGCTGATGCCCAAGTGGCTCGGTGGAGCGGCCGTCACTGGCTCGGGGTCCCCTGCCGTGACTGCAAGTCCGTTTGTACTCGCCACAGCTTCCCCCCCCCATCCCTTATTTTTGGAGATCACCTTTTGTGATCTCCGAGTTGACAGCCAGTGACAGCCCCTCCAAAGTGCTCAAGCGGCACATTGGAGGGGCTGCCTCTGGTTCGTCACCCCCTTTTCAAAATTGTTTTTTAAGTGCAAGAAATTTGCGCACATTTTTTGTACATTTTTTTTTTTTAAAAAAAAACGTGTTAGTCGGAGTTGCGCAACTCTGCATGTGTGCACTTGTGGGGGGCCAAAATAGGTAGCCTCGCCTGGGCAATGCCCTGCCAGGTGTCTGCTGTCACACTGCAGCAGGCCCCCACTATGGGCATTGATCCAGAGAGGCTGCACAGAGGTTTATTTTTTACTTTTCCTTCCCCATCAAAAGGCGAGCTATCAAGGGAAAGGAAAGCTGCGGGTGATCTTTGACTGGCTACCCTCCTTTGCAAGCAATCGCCCCTTTTGCAGTGAAATCCTGTAATTTTTTTTGGCTGGACCTGACTCTTCTCAGTGTCCTGCGTCTCTAGGTGCTTGGAAAGGTGGAAAAATATGAGCCATTCCATGGATGGGAGCACAGAGCTTTGACACCTGTCAAAGTCAGGCTTCCTTTTAAACTGGGGTTTTTGACGGGGCAAATCAGGGTTTTTTGACAGGGACATATGCATATACATATGTCTATGTCCCTGTCAAAAAACCCTGGGTAGCCCTGTCAAAAACCCCATTTTAAAAGGAAGCCTGAGTTTTGACAGCTCCTGCCAAAACTGACAGCGCCTGTAAACAGGGTGGCTTGCACTTTTCCACCTTCCTGAGCATCTAGAGTTCCAGGAATGGGTGGAAAAGATGCAGGGCACTGAGAAGTACTGGTCTTTAAAGTCTGCTTAAAGGCCTACAATTATGGGACCATACATATTTCAGTTGAAATAACATTTAAATAATATGGGACCACTTCAGAGAAGGCTCTGTCCCTTGTGCCTTCCAGCTTAATTGTTTTAGCTGTAGATGTTAAATAGCATGGGGAACAAAATAGAGCCTGGAGGCACCCCAAAAGCCAAGAGCAATGGGTCAGAGAAGAAGCTCCCCAGCATCACCCTCTGAAGCTGACCCAGCAGGAAGGACTAAGGCCACCATAACAATGTGCTTCCTTAGCCCAACCTGGCCAGGTGGGTTACCACGGGCGAAGGTATCAAAGACTAACATGGCTGATGGTATCAAAAGCCATTAAGACATCTAAGAGAATCAACAGGGTTGCACTTCCCGCATCCATTCCCTGGTGTAAGTTATCCAGCAAACATTTTCAATAAAGGCCTCACCTTTGCCTCCTTTAGAGCAGTGGGGACCAGACAAGGTCAGAGGGCCACAGGATTGCACCCCTAATTGCATTGTTTTTGGTTTGTTTGAGAAATGGAGAAAAACTAACTTGACCAAATGCTCTGGCGAGTTGTATTCCAGCAGCTAATCATGCAATCCTCTGCACTTTTACTTTAAGTACTATTAAATAAAGTAATCCACCGCCCTGAGTCATGAAATGATGACATAGCCCAATGGTAATAAAACTGGAAGAGTTCAAGCATTTGCATGATTGTCATACATGGTCTTATTCTTTGGATGCTGAAAATCGGACAGCTCCCTGTAACATTAAAATTATATGTATATTAAAATTTAAAAGTTCGTATGTGTGTGTGAGAGAGCAAATTGGGGGAGAGGGTGCAGCAGCTAAGAACGGGCTGTGGAAGAGTGAGCACTGACCGGTGCATCCCTTCGGCAAAGGAAGTCTAGTCAACAAGATTTTTCAAGTAAAGTAATAGCATACAAGGCTGCAACTGATGAAAATGTCCAGTGGCTCTTTTTCCATTATCAGTTTTCTAAACTATAAGAGACATGCTGTGTTTAGCACCCATTCCTCATCCTTATCCTCATTTCTTTCTCTAAATTCTTTGCACATAACTTTGCACATATGTTGTGAGGCATGCCAGAAACTTCATTTCACTGCTTAGCCATTTTGAACAGCCAAGCATCTCAACAGCCACTCATTTAGGAAGAGCCATAGCCCAGTGGTAGAGCACCTGCCGAAGGCCTCAGGTTCAGTCCCTGTCATCTCCATGCAGGGCTGGAAAAACTCCTGTCGGAAACCCTGTAGAGCCGCTGCCAATCAGTGACGACAACACTGGGATAGATGGACTCAGTATAAGGCAGCTTCCCATGTCTCTAAGCAGTATGAAGGGTCCTGTGGGCAGACTGGGATACCCCATGTGACTTTGGCAGGAAGTTACAAGTGCCTTGGTTTGGTGCCCCTGCTCTCACGACTGCAATGGCTCCCTCGCCATATGGTGTAAGACACCTGCAATCAGAATATAATTTTGACTCTTTGTGTACCTGTCCACTTTTGCCTTCTATGAGCAAAACTCCTATCCAAGGGTTAAGTTTAGTTAAGGCTTCTAGCCACAGCTTGTCCCTGTTGCCATGAGCCCTACCATCAACGAGCACTCTTGGCAAGTGGCTCGATCAAATTAAGATACAGCCCTCAAGAGCCTGGCTTTCTAGGGGTTGGCTTAATGGCCTAGTCCAGTGTTCTCCAACCTTGGGTCCCCAGATGTTTTTGGCCTGGGGACCCAAGGTTGGAGAACACTGGATTAGTCACTTACGTACACAGTCCATCTGTAAAGGAGGTTAAGGAAGAAAAGAGGGTTGGCTTCTTGGCCCCTCGTTCTGAATTCCTAGTGCCTGGGAATCTTGTCTCAGTTTTCATGGTAGTTTACAAAGCTAACTTCATTCCACACTCTGCACTGAAGTAAGTGACTCTTCAGAATTGCTTCTCAGAGCAACTGTTTTCACCTTCGGGGTCACTTCCATCCAAGACAGTTTCATCTAGTGCTTTTCACATGTCAAGTATCTTTCATATTTCGAGCATCAGTATGAAATACCCACCCACCCCCAACCAAAAAGCATTTCTTTTCTGAAACATACGAAAGCTGCTATTTTTGATTTGTTTGCCTGGAGCTGGGTTGCTGTCACAACTGTTCTCAAGAAATGCTCCTCTATTGCGAAAACATCTTTTGTACATAGACAAACTCCTGTGTTCTTTTCTCTCTCTCTTTTTTTATTTTAGCAATAGCCCTTGGTGTTGCAGCAGCTAACTGAATATGTGCTTTCTAGTTTGGCAATTATCTTAGCTGACTGAGTTCTCTTTGACAAGCATAGAATTATTGACAATGTAGCAGATGACATTTCATCTCAAAAAGTTACAAAAATGTTTGAGAAGAAATGCAGTATTTGAAAAATAACATGGGCACATATTGCTCAGGAAAGGATAAACATAAAAACACGTTAGCTTGAACATGGCATATTCCCTGAACATATTGGGTTGGATCTAGATGTAGTCATGCTTAAGTTAGACTAAGCTGGTTTCAATGGGTCTACTCTAAGCATGATTAAGTCTGGATCCAACCCATATACTTGGTTTGCATGAAATGGCAAATCGAGGGTTAATTTGTTCTTGGGTTAACTCTGTTTTGTTTAACCCCTAAACAACCCAGGGTGCCCTGGTTCAGATGTCTCACAAGAGCAACCTATGATTGGGGCAATTGTTGGTTGTAAAATGAAAGTGGAAATGAGGAGCATGCTGGAGGCAACACTCTCACTCGCTCCTGCTTGTGCCCAGCAAATCATGGATTAATTAACCCACAATTTGCAATTATGTGCAGACTGGGTCATTGTGTTGTCTTGCTGATTAAAACCTAAGTTTAATACTTTATTTCTTTGTTTTGTCGTTTTTAAGAGCATGAAGTATGAGCCAAGAAGTCCCTGGCTGAAATCTTAGCCATGATCTCATTGAGAGGCCTCTATTATTCAGAGCTGGTTTTTAATTTTTATTTAATTTTTAATAAAATGTAATGAGAGTTGATTCCATAAATAACGCATCACGTATAATGTTGTCTTCACATTAAGATTTGCGGAAAGATGGCATGTGAAGTACTTTGAACATATAAGAAAAATGCTATGGGTTGGATCCAGGCTTTGTCTTACTTAGAGTAGGCCTATTGAAATCAACGGGACTTGAGTTACTCATTATTAATTCCATTGCTTTTAATGGGTTTACCCGAAGTATGACTAATCTGCATCCATTCCTATGTAATCATAAAGTATTGTTATTATTTTATAAAGATGGGGTTTGATAAAGGAGGAGCGAGGCTATTTATAGAGGAGGGTTGTTTGGTTAAAGTTAGCCTATTTAATAGAATCTGGGGCAGTCCCATCCTATGTGGGCACCTGTAACCCTCCGAACCCGGTGGATTACGGGCATCCAGTTGAGGGCGGGAGGAGCACGGTGCCACACTGACCTTGCGCTAAAAAAAATTTAGACTGCCGATTTCAGCCATCTATGCTTTACACCTCCTCTCGAGGAGGAGAGGTCGAGGCACTGCTTAGATTCCGGCTGTGCCTTCCTCCTCCCCTCCCCTGCTAACACCCCCCCCCCCACGCTGGAACCGAAGTTGGTCTTCCAGCTTCAGTTCCCAGCTTGTGCAGAAAGAACCGCGCCGGCTGTGAGGTGGGGGGGGGAGGGTGCTCCACATGTGGACTCCCCACTGCGACCTCAGAAGGGATTTCCAAGGTCGCAGTGCGGAATCCAACTTCTCCTATGCCCCTCCAGACAAGGTCAGAGGGCCACAGGATTGCACCCCTAATTGCATTGTTTTTGTTTTGTTTGAGAAATGGAGAAAAACTAACTTGGCCAAATGCTCTGGCGAGTTGTATTCCAGCAGCTAATCATGCAATCCTCTGCACTTTTACTTTATGTACTATTAAATAAAGTAATATAAAGTGAACCATGAAGCAAACTGTGTTACTCTGTGAGTTGCCAAGTTGTCATGGGAACAAACACCTTTACAATCCACAATACTTCTGTACCAGGATCATTTTAAAGGCACCCCATTACATAACCCTTTATGTAGTACTGTTGCATACTTCTCCCTGTCCCCTTACACACAGGTGATGACTCTTTTATTTCGGTTCTATGTTGTATCCATTTATTCTACAACTGTGCATCCTCATCCTGCACTGGCTTCTGGAGCAGATGTGTTAGTAAACAATCAAATGTTTCTTCTTCCGTAATAATATTTAATAGAATATTTAAGCTCACAATGGATCTGGTTGCACTTATTGTAGAATTGCAAAAACAGTTACTGTCTGGATAGGTGGCATGAGTGGATGGAAATGCAATGGGTTGGATCCAGATTTAGTCCTACTTAGAGTAGCCCAGCTGAAATCAGTGGGATTTAAGTTAGTCACTTATCTTGACTAACTTAAGCCCCATTAATTTCAATGGGCCTACTCTAAGTAGGACTATATTTGGATCCAACCCAATTGCATTTGGTGCTTGTATTTGCATGCATGTACACTAGAGCTGAAATGGATCTGTCCCCTCTCCCATTCAGAGAGAAACCTGGGGGCTGAAATTTGAAGAGCTCTAGTGCCTATTGTGCACACTCATGTATTTTAGAAGGAAACATAGGGACAGTGGTTTATCAAGGACAAGAACCAGAAAATTGGGACTGTCCTTGGCAAACAGAGACTGTGTGCCATTAATACCTATGGGAATACTCAAAGACTATTCCAGAATAAATGATTTGTGAAAAGATAGTCACATATAAAGTACATAAAGACAACATTATTCCTATTTTTTAGGTAATGCAAAGGGAAGCAAATGGGAAACTTGTTTTCTAGAGACACACACCAACTAATTGAATAGCAAAGTCAGAGATGGATTGCAAAGGTCTTCTTTTGATGCCATTTTGCAGATTTCACCATTATACAAAGCTAAGGCAGAGATAATTTTATTTTTAGGCATCATTCCATCTACTAAAAAGATGAAAATGAAAATTATGCAAGACCTAAAACATGCATCTAAAGTATAAGCATAATTCTTGCAGAGTTATCTACAGATAAATGTAAATAATTGACCAGCATTATTGTTGTTGAAATACTAGCACTGCTAGCAATCTTGTTGAAATCTCTGACTCTTCCTGCTGCACAATGAGGAATTAATTGGTTGTGAGCATATCAATGTCTCTCTTCTAATTCTTCGATGCAACAAATGAATTTGCACGTGTACTCACCAAAAAATGCCATAGCAAAACCTTCGGTGACGCAGCCAACTCTACCCAGGTTGTAATAACCAACAGCATTTGTTTCTACATTCAGGCTTCCTCCCAACAAGGCTGCTCCAAGGTCTGCTATAGCTAAATTGACCAGGGAATAGTTGATGGGCTGACGAAGCTGTCTGTACTTGATAGTTACTGCAATAACGGTTGTATTCAAAATTACTGATAAAGTGCAAGATGTTGCCATAATAATTGCTATTATAGTATAACCGATACGGGGCATCAAGACCACTTGTCCTGTGCTAACGTTCACTGACAAAGTGCTGGTGTCCATAGAATCCATTGGTTGTTATGATATAAATACTGAAATAAATACTTTGTTTTATGCCTGTACTGTACTGCTCTGGCTCTTTGCTTTGTGCTACCTGTCAGTCTCCAGTCATTCTTTTCTCTGGATGCCTTCTCATTCAACGTTTCCAGGGGCACAAGACGTGATATTCCATGGATTAAGCAACATTTAAAGCAAATCCTTAGATCCGGATTTCTTTGATCATAATTCTCCCCTCCTCATTCATTCTCTAATTAATCTAACACTACACTCATCATAATTACTGCAGCATAGAAATATGTCTTGCGTAGAACTTTGTATTTTTCCTAGGCCTGTGAAGTGAATAATTCATTTTAAGAATGAACCTGGGCGATATAAATGCATTTGGCAAAAAGCAGTTTCCTTAATAAGAATAATCAATTATGTTTTTCTCTCTCTCCTCCCTGATAGGCCAAGTGAATCTTTCCACCTGGGTTCCACACATCAATTGCAAAGACAGAATGAAAGGGGACAGAATAGAGATTACATCCCTTTCTGTTCATTCCCTAAACTCTCTCCTCACACTCTCTGCAGATGGTACCCTTGACAATGTAACTGTCTATAAATTGGCTCAGTATTTATTTACCCTCAGAAAAGAACCTCGATATACAAATGAAGTCCTTGACAAGCAAACAAATGTGGAAATGGCACTGCCAGTCCCGTAATAATTGTATGTCATCAGTTCTATATCGTATGTACTTTGGGCAGCTTCTGTTATTGGTTTGCCATGGCACAAACCCAAAACTTTTAATATGTAGTGTATGTGGTGCTCACTACTAAGCATACAAACTCAGGCCCCAAGAGTGTACTTTTTGTGGTGAGTCATCTTTTAACACATAATTAAGGGAAACTGGTGCCTTTTGTTGCACCACTTTCCCTTTTATTGCATGTAAAAATTTCTTCTTGCCATTTCCAAATATTTTCCTTCAGCAACCATCCAATCCTTCTGCTGGGGGTGGGGGAGTTTCCCTCATGAGCTGGCAAGTGCAGCAAGCAGACCAGTTGCAAAAGGGTGCTGATGTAGGGAATGAGGAAACAAGGATTTCTGCTGCAAAGGCCCCTGGAATATATGCCGGCAGTGGCTGGGCAGACCGAGAGACGGTGGGTTGTGAGTCTTCTTATTGTCAGTGTGGCTTACCCTGACATCCAAACCCAGCACAGGTGATTCAGCATGGGTTGTTTTTTCCAAACAAGTCACCCTGAGAACCCATGGCTTGTAGTAGGGTTGTTGAGGATGGCTTGTTCTCAAGGTGGCTTGTCGTGACATCTGAACCCGGCACCATAGCTTGTCCCAAGCAGCTACTGAGCTGCTTGCAAGAGCAGCAAAAAAGCCTGTGCCACTCTTGGCTATCTTGCCAGTGCTGCCTCCAGTGTGGCTGGCTGGGGAATGCTGGGAGTTGTAGGCCTTTTTTTCTGTCTAAACATGCATAGGATTGCACCCTAAAGTAATCCAGGCTGGATGTTACTAGAGCAAGAATCACTGTAGCAAGGCGATCCAAAATAGCACAAAATCTCTCTGAATTTTTCTATGCTCATAAACCAGACTAGACCAATAAGAATTCATACTGAAGCATAATTATGTTAGCTGCCACAATCTCACTCTCTTCTTTATATCTAGATGTAGGGTATGCAATACACTAAGAGATATAAGTCTATGCACACGTTTGTACAAGTCTATCCTCCCTGTTATATAAAAAGTCATATGTTTCAAGTGGTGACGAGGCTTGTGGTTTAGAAAAAACTACTTTTGAACCACTGGAGCAAACAACGAAACTGCTAAATAAAGCAAATGTGTATCTAGCAAAGCAGAAGACAAATTCAGGCAGCTAAAAAACAGAAACAAAACATCAGGGTTGTAATACTAAACAAACTTACAGAAGTGGTGTTAGGGGGCAGCCTAATAGGGTTGGAGCTCCAAATCTTTCATTTGGAGCCCCGAATCTCTGGGAGGCCATCTGCTCCACCACCCTGCTGTCCATGAGCACTTGGCATAAAGGTAACAAAAAAACCCTATTTCTGATAAAGGATGAGATAGCAATACTTTGAATTAGAGTGACATTACAAAACCACGTGAGGTAAGGCTCTGGTGCCATCTCTTGAATTCATCTGAAGTTTCAGTTTTAACAATTACCTAACTAGTGTGCAGTTTGAGCAACAAGAGAATCCAGGTGGAGATGTGATCGGTTGAGACTCTCATTAGCAAATTTAGACAAATGTCAACATGGATAGTGATTTAGATGTCTGGCAGGATAGATACATTAAAGTTCAAAGGTAAGACAGGTACATACAGTTACTGAGAGACCTGGTCATGGGTGGCTTTTCCATTCTAAATGGTCATTTGTACAGTATAGTCAAACGGCTGCACAGTTAATCTATAATATCCTACTTCCAAGCCCCAAAAAGTACTAAAAAAAAAAAAAAAAAGTGAGAAAAGCCCATTGTATCAGCTACCCAACAAGATGATAGCTAAGCCCCCTAACCTGACCAATTTACTTCAGTTGAGGCACAATCCTATGCATGTTTAGACAGAAAAAAACAGGCCTATGCTGGCTGGGGCATGCTGGGAGTTGCAGGCCTTTCTTCTGTCTAAATATGCATAGGATTGCACCCTTGGAGAAGTTGTAACAGAGAGAAGTGAAATAGGATGGTGCCAAAGTTCCCAGGAAGATTCTACCCTTTGGGATATATGGGTATGGGTAGAGCCTGGAGCGCACAAATGACAGCTGGAAAGTTTAAGAGGGAGCAGGGCTGGCCCTACCATTTGGCAGAGTGAAGCAACTGCCTCAGGTGGCAGATACTGGTGAGGGGCGGTGAGCTGTTAGAGGACAGAACTACATGGGCTATGTGGCCTGCTGTGCACCCCAAAGCTAGCCTGCTGCCCTCAGGAAGATGCTGTGCCACCACCAGTGTCAAAAGAAGATTCAGTCAACAGCTTCTGTGATGGAATTTGATGGTGGTGGGAATCTTGTCCTTTGCCTCAGGCAACAAAATGTCTTGGTCTCGCCCTGAGAGGGAGCTACAGTAGAGTTGAGTTACACTTCTTCTGCATGTCATCTAGGTAAACTTTGCATCAACTCCTGCGGAACCCCATTTGCAAAACTTTCCAGATTATACGTAACATGAAAATAAGTTGAGGACAGCCCCAACCCCCCCCCCCAAAAACCATAATTACTCAAGCAGTAGCCCACTCTTGCACTCTCCCCCCAACTTTAACGTTTTTATGTACTTAAAGCCATAGCTGTCACTGCACCCTTAATGTTATGGGTAAATTGCTGCTTCAGGATTCTCAGGGACAGTGAACTGATTGTTCTTCAGCTTTCCTAATATTGCAATTAATATCATTATGCTAACACCAACACTAATGCACCAGGTCATTAATTGTAGCATTATCAGCATGTTCTTACTAATGCATTTACCTTAGTTAAAATGCTAATATTTAGCAGTGCATTTGCATATGTTATGCCTGTTAAGTAGAACAGCTCCTTCATGCTTTGGGGCGGGGTGGGGAGCATTTTCGAAGGTAAGAACAGAGGCAAAATGATTAACATAATCAGTTGATTGCTCAGTGGGCCATCTGGTCCTGGAGGAGAGGGCATGTCATTTCTGGTTATGCATGTTATTTTATACCTTTATAACAAGTGAAGCAGCTTGTGTTGGCAGTACGTGAAGTAGACTTGTTGTGCTACATCCGTTAAAGTGGCAGCATCACCACAAAGATCTCTTCTCGATCATCCCAGTTTGCAGGACACGGAATAATGGGCTCAAGTTACAGGAACCTAGATTCCACCTAAACATCAGGAAAAAATTCCTGACTGTCAGAGCAATAAGACAATGGAACCAACTACCTAGGGAGGTGGTGGGCTCTCCCACTCTGGAGGCATTCAAGGTGCAGCTGGACAGCCATCTGTCAGGGATGCTTTGACCTGGATTCCTGCATTGAGCAGGGGGTTGGACTCGATGGCCTTGTAGGCCCCTTCCAACTCTACTTTTCTATGATTCTATGATTCTATGGTAGACATGTTGGTCCATGGCTCGAAAACTTGAGAGGAAGACTTGAAAACTCACATGGTAGATAAAGAGCAACATTGCTTGTCCTAATAAAGGTATCATTTTATGTATCCTGTGACTTTTGTTATAACGGACCCATGTGGCTCCCAGAACTTGATGCAACAGTGCTGCCACTTTAACTGATATAGCACACATAGAGGCTTTTGATGAATACCTATATCAGCATTAAAATCAGCATTTGTTGCTTTTAATACCTAGCTTGGTAGATTTTCTTCGTTTTGATTTTCTTTGTTTTTTTTTTTTACATTTTATTTTAATTGTTTTATTTATTTATTTATTTAATTTATATACCACCCAAGAGCCGAAGCTCTCTGGGTGGTTCGCAACAATTCACAAAAACACTGGCTTCCCTGTGGCCCTGCTTCCCCTTTCAACTCCCAGGCTGGTGGTGGGGCGGGAGACAGTCCAACTGGAGCAGGCCTTGATGTTCCCTCTGCCTGCTCCTGCCTCCTTCGCTCCTTCTTTCACACAGGGCCGCTGATGTCAGTTAGCCCCGGGGGGGGGGAGAGGGAGAGGGGACAGTCCATAGATTTCATAGATCATAGAGTTGGAAGGAGCCTACAAGGCTATCAAGTCCAACCCCCTGCTCAATGCAGGAAATTAGAGGAGGGGTCTCCCATCCAAGTAATAACCAGGCCTGACCCTGCTTAGCTTTCCACGCTCAGACAAGCTGAGCCAGCGTAAGCCACAGGCCAACTGGAGCAGGCCCTGATGTTCCCTCTGCCTGCTCCTTCCCTCCTCCTTCTTTCCTATGTTTTCATGCATTTTGTACTGTGATTTGATAATGAGGGGCCATATATATATATATATATATATATATTTTAAATGAAGGGCAGCACAATCCTATGGTCGCTAGACAGGGTCTAGACAGCCATAGGATTTGTCGCAGTCCCAGCTCCAATCTTCGGAACTTGCTCCAAGGTTGGAGCTGGGACTGCGAACTCAGAGCGCCCCCACCCCAACTGCTGGCCCTGAAAGAACCACGCGGCTGCAGCTCCCCGAGGTCGCAAGAGTAACCTTGGAGGCAGGCTTCTGGGGGTGGGGAGGGAAGGAGACAAGCTCCGCCAGCATACCAGCTATCCTGGGAGCGCCTCGCACTCCTTCCTGCCTGCTCTGAGGCTGAACTCTTAGACAGCTGAAATTGGCTGTCTAAGTGTTTTGCATGGTGGGAGGGGCACGGGGGCACTCCCACTATGTATAGGATGCCCATAATCCTCTGTGTTTAGAGGGTTATGGGCAGCCTTGTTGGATCGCGCTCTAAATAAACCTTGCCCCTTAAAAATTGGGCCCTACTTTCCTTGTGTTAAGCAAGGCTGCTTCTATTTGCAGCCTAGGTTGGTTGCTGATAGCATCCTAGTTCCCCGCCTAGGAGAATCCTAATGTGCACAAAACAAGAGGAAGTTCGTCTTGTATTTTGTAGGTGTTTTCGTATTCTCGTGATGATCAGATCCTGGTATCTGTTAGTTTTCCCACCACCACAGCTCTCCTTTCCCAACCAGAAGCAACCCCTATGGCAGCACCTGTACTACTGAGCAGGAAATCCAACCTAAATTTTAAAGCAGCCTTCAAAATATGTGGCTTTACCAGACCACAGAAAAATATGGATGGATATGAGCCATTAGGTTCTGGAATGTAAATTATAAATGATATGGAAAATTAGGTCTCCCCATTTTATCATTTACCATTTTATATTTAATATTTGTAACTTGCTTTTCTTTCCTAAAGGAAACCCAAGCAGCTAACAGAAAAAGCAACCGGTGCAACAATGTCAAAGTAACCAGCCCATCTTAAAGGGATGGGGGTAAGACTCACTGAAATCAATGGGACTGATTTCAGGTTTGAACATGCATGCAATGCCACATTATTTTGCAGACTAGCAAGATGGGAACATTTATGGAAATGTGGTCACAGCTGGGCTACAGCTGAGAGAGGGTGACGCTTCCAATGGGGCTTTTATTGTGCAATTGCCCTGACTTAATTGTGGAATTTTACAAGGAGTCCAGAAGTAATAGATGTTTCTTCATCAGTGCAGAGGGGCAAGAGTGGTGTTCAAATATGAAAATGCCAGGGATGGGGACTCGGACTCGAGGACTCTACTTGTGAGTCGGCCTGAGTCCCCCCTCTGACTCGACTCGGACTCGAGTCCCAATATTTTTAATGGGACTCGAGACTCGACTCGGGACTCGAGACCAAGGACTCGTCAACATCCCTGGGCTGTGCCAGAAGGAGTGGAGAGGACTGAGCGCGATTGCCGGCAAAGAGCGCATGGAAGCTGTGAGAGCTGGACTGACCCGGGTTCAAAAGCTCACCTAGCCAGTGACCCTCAGTCCCAGTCACGCAGACGGAAGGAGGAGATAACAGCAGTTAATAAAGATTAAAGAGTTTATTTGTAAGACCCAGTTACATGGGATTAAGGCAAGCAATGCATCTCTTACTCACTACATGGTTGCAGATTCAAATCCAAGACCCCAGTGGTAAGGCTGAGATGAAGTGAAGTGACTGACTTGAAGTAGAAGTCCAGAACAAGAGACAGAAGCCAGGAAGTCAAGACAAGTGAAGCTGTCAACAAGTGTGTCAGTCTTTATACCCCTAGACCCTGTACCTATAAATAGGATATTACTCACCAGTCATATAACCTATTTATCACAACATGTTTACCCCAAATCTGTCCCAAGGTTACTGAGTCATAAACCTTGAGACTCTGTCTGGTGACTGAAGACCTTGTGTACTTCACCTCAAGAGACATCCTCCATGTCAGGTGATAATCTCAATGTCAGGTGATAATATCGTTCTGCCCACTATGCAAAACCTAACAGAAGCGAGGTGTGCCGCTGCTCGGCCACTATGGACAGCTACCAGGAGTGCAGCCCCAACAGTGTGTCAAGATTTATTTTGATTGATCTGTTGCGTACTTGGGAGAGGCAGAAGAAGGACCTGAGATTACTCTGTGTGGCTGCTCTGAGTGTGTTTCTGGTTCCAGCAAGTTCATCACCAGTGGAGCGGGTGTTCAGTGAGGGTGGAATTGTGATGAGATCTCACCGTTCCAGAATGGGGGCCAAACATTTAGAAAAAATCATGTTCCTCAAATGCAACATGGATAAGTTTTAGGAAGTGCAGCAAGTTTATTTTTTTAAATCATTTTTTTTAAATGCAACCTTTCAGACATTTTGGGTTTGGCTGCCTCTGCCTGCCTGTCTGGGGTTCCCAGCCTCCTCTGCCTGCCTGGTCTCTTCTTGACCAGTTCAACAGTTGAATTGTCCAAGACAAAGGCCTCTGCCTGCCTGCTTTGGGGTTCCCTGCCTCCTCTGCCTGCCTGGTTATTTTGGGTTTGTCTGCCTGGTCTGTTCTTGCCAAAATCAGTTGCAGAGTTTTGAAATAAAAAGGCACACTTGTGCCTAGAATTTATTTAAACCACACATTTGAAGTAGCCTTATTTTGTGGGGGAAAACCCCCATTGATTTTAATAGGGACTCGTGGAGTCAGCTTTGGGAGTGACTCGTGACTCGTGACTCGTGAGTCACCATTTTGGACCAAGGACTCGGACTCGAGACTCGGGTCCAAAGACTCATGACTCGACTCGTGACTCGAGACCAAGGACTCTTCAACATCCCTGGAAAATAAGGCAGAAGGAACTGATGGTCTACTGCAATCTTGGCAATCTATTACCCATGCTGGCTGCGGATTATGGGAGTTGTAGTCCCTCACATCCAGAGGGTGCCAGGTTGAGGAAGACTGGTTTACTATCTTGTGATGTCACAACAATGGCCATGTAGCTTGTTCTTGCTCAGTAGTAGTAGGGCATTTTCGGGTGTTTCTCCCAGGTAAAGGGTTGCTGGCTTCCCAAACAGTAGTTTAGTCCTCCTCCCTCTCAGCTTTCTTACAGTACCCTCTCTTGTCCATTAACAGTGAAGTGCTTCAGGAAAAGCTAGGAGTAATAAAGTGAACATGCAAAGATATCTGGGACATTATTGTTCTGAAAATGATACAGTTGTGGAAACATTCAGTAGTTTAATAAGGTCTGATTAAGAACATGCAAGTAAAACAGAAGTTTCGTTCTGGCTAATTATTGTATTATTTAATAAAATGTTGTTCTGTGTCAATAGGCACTGAGTTCTTGCTTAGGGCATTGCTTGTTGCTGACTGTGCTTGTCTATCCTACTTCTTCAATTTCTCTGCCTGTTGTCTGCCATCTGCCTCTTCTACTGCCAGAATTTGCAGCATTGGTGGTCCCATGTACCCGCTGTCATTTCAAATCCACCATGGGTGTGTATAGCTGCACATTGATCAAAACAGCCTTCACATGGAAGCAAACATGTTGATAGTCTTAAGGTTAATCCTGTCTTCCTTTCTGTTTGGTGACTATTTTGATATCTGCGTACATATGCACAATGCATTTATTTATTTATTTATTTATTTATTTATTTGGAGCATTTTGTTTACCCTGCTCTTTGGCCCCAAAAGGCTCAATAAGTCTGTGGCTTACACAGAACTAAATCTAAAAAGACATGACACAAAAGGAAAGGGGATTGGGAGGGAGGAGGAAAAAAGCAAGCCTATTTCTTAGTTACAAAGTGTACCAGGTCATGGAGCTAGATCTAAACACGGTGGAGGGGCTGCTGCTTCCTTTCCCTCTGATGGCCTCATTAATGGCCGTTGGTAGCTGGAAGGATGGGGCCCTCAGCTAGAGCTGTATCTAAGCACGATAGAGGGTGCCCGATTGCTCTTTTTCTCCCTCTGATGGCCATGCTAAGTAGGTTATGGGAGCACTGGACATGGGGGTGGAGGACTTCAGGTTTTGTGAACAGGCTCATGCATTTGGATTGGAAACTTGAAGCAGACTGATTCAGGTCTAACTTGAAGCCATGTACGTAGAGCTTTAATGAGCATTTATAATGTTCTTGGGGAAATGTCCTTCCACTTCTGTTGCTCTAACACTGACATTTGGGAACTGCCATCAAGCTTGCCTAATGATCTCCATTCTTCATTGTTAATGAACATCAAAGGTTGCAAGGAAAAGGGGGACTTGGGGAGTATCCTGGCCGATGTTCTTTCATCGTCAGTCACTGTACAAATTCCCAAGGCCTTTCCAATGTTTCCCGAGGCTCTGTGTGTTCAATCTGCGTCAAACTCCAGTTCTTAATGCTGTCATAACAGACAACTCTAGTACTTGTTTCCTCTAATAAGGCAAAACAGCACTTTGCAGATGCATGCAGTACTTTCACCTTCCTTCTTTCTTTCTTTCTTTCTTAGGAGGAGTACCTGTCAAATATATTATTCATACCTATTACCCATTTTTTATTTAGAACTAGCTTTTTTTACCTGGCGTTGCACAGGTCGTCATTATCCTATAGGCACTATTTGTTCGAAATTCCTTAAGGTAGCTGACTGCTTTTTGAATGGCTCCATAGGAAAGGTCCCCCGGGACTGCACAATGAAATCCCTGCTCCCCCGGGACTACCTGCTCCCCTGGGACAATACAATTAAATCCCTGCCCCCCCCCCCCCCGGGACTACACAATGAAATCCCTGTTCCCTTTCCCCTGGGACTGCACAATGAAATCCCTGCTCCCCGGGACTGCACAATGAAATCCCTGTTCCCCTGGGACTACACAGTGAAATCCCTGCTCCCCCCCCCCCCCGGGACTGCACAATGAAATCCCTGTTTCCCTGGGATTATGCAGTGAAATCCCTGCTTTATTATTATTATTTATTATTATTTATATTTATTTATCGCCCATCTGGCCGACAACCGGCCACCCTGGCCGATGTACATAGAATAAAAACAATAAAATACATTTAAAACAGTATAAAAATTTTAAAATCTTACATCTTAATCTGCTTTCCACCCCCCTCCAGGACTGCACAATGAAATCCCCCCCCCGGGACAACACAACAGTGAATTCCCAGCTCCCTCAGGACCACACAACAATGAAATCACAGCTCCCCCCCCCGGGACTACACAATCAAATCTCTGTCTGCCCCCCCGGGACTGCACAATGAAATCCCTGCTCCCCACTGGGACCACACAATGAATTCCCTGCTCCCCCCCCAGGACCACACAATTAAATCCAAGCTCCCCCCGCCCAGGACTACACAACAGTGAAATCCCAGCTTGCTCCCCCCCCCCCGGGGACTACCCAACAATGAAATTCCAGCTCCCCCGCCCCTGTGCTTCATGTGAACATTCTGTTTGGACATAGGAGAGATTTGCATATCCGCTCCTGATTGGAACCCTGTGGCAGTGCATACCAACATTCTAAATGCCATTGGAGTGTTTTGCATAACTGCTCCTGAATGGCCCCTGCGAGCATTCCAAGTGACACCATTGGCTCTCATCTATTTTGGACCGTACAGGTGCGTCGAGGGTTTTTTGGAGATTTGAACCCACCAGTCTTTGTCCTTGGGTGATGGAGAGTATGCGTGCCAAGTTTGGGGCGGATCCGTCCAACCATGTAAGAGCCTATGCGACGCACGCAAACTGATCAGACATACGGACTGACGGACAGACAGACAAACTTTCACATTTATATAGTACTGTAGATGTGGAAATCATATCTGCCGCTGAAACTCAAGAGCCAAGAGAGCGTTGTGGTTAAAGTGTTGGACTCAGACCACGGAGACTTGGGTTTGAATCCCGGCTCATGCCATGAAGCTTGCTGGTTGACCTTGGGTTAGTCAGACATTCTCAGTCTGTAACCTATTCACAGCATCGCTGTAAGGAAAGCAACTGGCAACGTACATTATTCTATCCTGAGCTCCTCAGAGGAAATGTGTGGCATAAATGTGAGAAATGATAGTGAGAATTTTCCTTTGGTGTCTGCACAGAAGAATCCTTATTCATCTAGGCTAAGGGGCAAACTAGACATTGGGTGGGTCCACACGACATGACAACCCACACTGAGGCACAAGCCACGCAGTGTGGGTTGTCTGCCCGAGGGCCCACAGTGTGCCCGACGGCCCCGACAGACAACCGGGTGCATTGTGGGTCCTTGCCCCCCACCTCCCTCCTCCTCCCCCCTCGGTCCTACTGTGGCTATCCCAGGGGACCCCACAGGAGCACCGAGGTTTCCCCCCTCTCCCTGCCGCCGCAGCTTATAAGCCATGGTGGGTTGTCGTGTTGTACAAACCCAGTCATTACCTGGGAGTTCTGAGACGGAAGCTCCCTGTGCTTTTGTCTTTCATAAGGGTGTTTTGTGGGCTTTTCGGATCTGGACCACAACAAGAGGAGAAAGAATTAACCCTTTGCTTGCAAGTTACAACTCCACTCCAATTTGACCCCTCCTGAGACTAGTATTAGCTATGGAGGGGGAAATCTTTGGGCAGAAAAATAGTGACCGTGCCATGATGCCATGGCTAATAGTGTTACAAAGGGGACTGGTTATTCTTGCTCTTGAAGAAAAGTGGAATAGCAAGATCCACTGGGGTATTCAGACCTTGCACGTCCCAAGTGAAACTGTCTATGTGACTTTTTGTGAACGATTTTGTGGCCCGCTGTTGTTTTCTGATTGCCTTGGAGTGCAATCCTATGCATTTTTAGACAGGAAAAAGTACTACAATTCCCAGCATGCCCCTGGCTGGAGGGATGCTGGGAGTTGTAGGACTTTTTTTCTGCCTAAACATGCATAGGTTTGCGCCCTTAATTCCTCTTCTTCATTAACACTTGTGCAAATTTCAGATCTTGCCTCAAGGGGACAACCACAGGAGCCCCCATCAAGAAATATTTTGTGCTTATTTCTAAGCTCCCTGTTTAAGCCAGATGGAAGGAAAGATTATTAGAGAGCAATCCTATGGTCCCTGGCCGAGCATCCCAGGGACTATAGGATAGCAGAGACAGTGCTCCGACCTGGGAAGGGGAAGTCAGAGATCTGACCCCCAGGACCGGTGCAGGGCAGTTTGGCGCCCTAGGCTAAATTATATTTAGCGCCCCCCCTCTCGTGCCGTGGGGGGGGGCTCCGGAAAGCAGCCCTGCTCTGCAACCTCCCGCCCCCCCCACCGCCACCGGACACCCCCCCGCACGCTGCCGCTGCCGCCCCCCACCTACCTTCCCACGCCTCCTCCGAAAAGGGACCCCCGCGCTCTGTTTTTGGCTGGGGGAAACCAGAGCAACAGGGCTGTTTAAGCCCTGTTGCCCTGGTTCTTCCCGCCAAAACAGAGCGTGGGCAGGGCTCCGGAAACAGCGCGGAGAAGGTAGGTGTCGGGGGGGGAGGCGCGGAGGCGAAGCGAGGCGAGGCGAGGTGGGGGGGAGGCGGCGCGGGGGGGAGGCGGCGCAGGGACGAAGCGAGGCGAGGTGGGGGGGAGGCGGCGCAGAGGCGAGGCGAGGCGAGGTGGGGGGGAGGCGCCCAGGCTCGGCCCCACCACTACTCCAGGCGCAATCCCCCGCACTGACCTAGCTTTCTCGGAGAGGCGGGCGGGCGGGCAGGGCAGGAGCGCGCCGGCAGTGAAGAGGAGCGCAGCGTTTCTGCGCCCTCTTCCGCTACGCGCCCTAGGCAACAGCCTAGTTGGCCTAGCGGTAGCACCGGCCCTGCTGACCCCCAACCCCTCACAGCTGGCGCAGAGAGAACTCAGCCTCGGAGAGTGGGGGAAAGGGGGCATTTCGGTGAACCGGGAGGGCAGGAGACTGGAGAGGCCAGGTTACCATTTATCCTGAGCCTCCTCCAGCCTCCTTCCTTCTTCCGCCGAAGCGCCCTTGCTAGACTGGCTGAAAAGCCCATCTAGTGAAAATCATGGAAGATGGAAGACAGGGAGGCAAAGGTTGCCTCCACACTCACTGCTGGTGCAAGGCAGTTTGGTGCCCTAGGCAAGATCAGATATTTAGCGCCCCCCCTTCCCACTTGAGCCCTCCCTCCCTCCAGTCCTATGCCCTCTGGCGCCTCTTTAGCCCTGCGCCCTAGGCAGCTGCCCAGTTGGCCTAATGGTAGCACCGGCCCTGTCACACTGCTCCCCCCGCCCTGCTGGCTTCAGCCCGGCAGGGCATAGGAATCTCGGAAGCCTCCATGTTCAGGGCCTTCTGAGCAGCGAGGGCACAGTCCGTAGGATTGCATCCTTAGCCAGTGTGCTTTGTTTAACCTTTGAACGTATTTTTACCACCTTTTAAGCTGTGAAATCCTGAAAATCCCCAATATTGTGTCAGAATAGAATTAAAAGAAGGGAAAGGCAACTTCTGCCTCAAAAGTGAGATAAACAATAAAATCTGTCATGCCAAGCCTGCATGACTGAGATTTTGTCACCTTTTGCCCTGGCTATCTTTCTCACCTGGACGTGGGATAGCCAGAGATGTAACCCATCAACTCCACACACACCCCTTTCCTCACATCACAAAGGAGAAAGAAAGCCATTGTGTTCTTTCTTCTCTCAATATCTGACACCTGAAAATCCATTTTCTGACATCTGGTGGGCAATCTCGAAGGAAGTTGTTTTTATTTTCATTACTAAATCTTGAGAGGAGGGATAAAAAGAGTACCCCAAATCCCTGGATTTGGAGAAAGGATTCTTTCCATCCAGGAAGACCCCTCACACTCACTGCTCAGAAGAGCAAGCCCCTGTCCTTCTCTGGGCAGGTTCGCACACAAGGAGAAGCCACCGTGAAGGGATTTTCACACTGGGCTTTTCTTTGTGGTGGCAGCTGCCATTTTGAATATTTGAGCCATGGTGGTGGGGTACCATAGTTTGTTGTTATGTGTGAACCAATTGAGGGTGGCTTATTGGGGTGCTTGACAAGCCACCCACAACCCTAAAACATCCCCTGGGTTCTGGGTGGCTTTTCAAACCCAGCTTGTCGCCAGGTTTGCACATAACGACAAGCTACTGCGCAACCCTCAAATATTCAAAATGGCAGCAGCCACCAAGTTGAGAAAACCCACAGGGAAATTCCACCATGGTGGCTTCCCATTACATGCAAACCAGGTCTCTGTCTCCCCTTCTTTTTCCAGAAGAAGCTCAACAGAGCTCTCAACATTCACAAGTCAGCAGAGAAGGAGGTAAATCTTTGCATTTACTTTTATTTTTCTTACATATGCCAGTAGCTCTTTTTCTCCATTTCTCCTAATATTCCATCCCATCCCTAGCTCCAAGACCCTTGACTTTGGAACTGTCTGTTGTTGTTTTAAAGTCTCTCCAGCCACGTCCTTCGGAAACTCCTTGCATTTGCTCTGCCCCCATCCGTGCGCGTTTCTCCCCCATTCAAATTCTCCCAGGCTGAATCTACTTTCTCCCCTCCCTCTCTTTCCCCTTTTACACACACACAATCACCAGGGATGGGGACTCGGACTCGAGGACTCGACTCGTGAGTCGGACTGAGTCCCCCCTCTGACTCGACTCAGACTCGACTCGAGTCCCAATATTTTTAATGGGACTCGAGACTCGACTCGGGACTCGAGACCAAGGACTCGTCAACATCCCTGCTTGATGCCGCCTGCAGGTGCTGCCTGGACCCAGTTGCAGTAACAATCCAAGTTTATTTTTTAAAATCCTTTTCCTAAAATGCAACCTTTCAGACATTTTGGGTTTGACTGTCTCTGCCTGCCTGTTTGGGGTTCCCAGCCTCCTCTGCCTGCCTGGTCTCTTCTTAACCAGTTCCACAGTTTGAATTGTCCAAGACAAAGGCCTCTGCCTGCCTGCTTTGGGGTTCCCTGCCTCCTCTGCCTGCCTAGTTATTTTGGGTTTGTCTGCCTGGTCTGTTCTTGTCAAAATCAGTGGCAGAGTTTTGAGATAAAAAGGCACACTTGTGCCTAGAATTTATTTAAGCCACACATCTGAAGTAGCCTTATTTTGTTGGGGAAAAACCCCATTGATTTTAATAGGGACTCGTGGAGTCAGCTTTGGGAGTGACTCGGGACTCGTGAGTCACCATTTTGGACCAAGGACATGGACTCGGACTCGAGACTCGGGTCCAAAGACTCGTGACTCGATTCGTGACTCAAGACCAAGGACTCTTCAACATCCCTGACACACACACACACACACACACACACCTTGCTAGAAATTAAAACCGTTCTGTTTAAGGTGCCACGCTTCCATCACTCCTTTTTGGACACACACACAATTTTCTACATATCCCGTTGCTCCTAGCTTTACTACTGATGTTTAAATGCTTGTGATCTTTTAACCTTCTCGGTGTTAATGTATGATTCTAATTCCCCAGGTATGTGATTTTAAATTCATGTTACATTCTTCTTTAATAAAACAAAGAATTGCTTTTCAAGGACCTTGTCTGTGGTCTCTGACTCTCTCAGGTTTCAGGGTATCAGGTTTTCCTAAGTGCTCAGAGTTCAGCGCCAAAAAGATCCCCCTTGTGTGTGCTTGGTTTGCATGTAGGTAATATGCATGTGAATGTAAACGAAAGCATACTTCTTAACAGATTAGCCACTTTGGGGATGCAATTTATTCAGGGGATTGGTTTGGGATCAAAGGGTTAGGTCCTCCTTCCACTGCACTGAGGCCCTTTTCCTAATTAAATCACCCAACTGGTTCCATAGGGCTCCATGTAATGGCTAGTTTGCCCCTTAAGCCGCCATGAATACGGATTCTGTATAATAATTCACATTTCTCACATTTATACCACAGCTTTCCTCTGAAGAGCTCAGGAACATCTACTTTGGCCCTAAAAGTGTGAGATGGGAAGTTCTCAGAGCCATTAACTCACTAAAGGTGCAATTCCTATGCAAGTTTAGACAGAAAAAAAAGGCCTACAACTCCCAGCATGCCCCAGCCCGCTCTGTGTAGCCCTTTTTTCTGTCTAAACTTGCATAGGATTTTGCCTTCAGGGTGCAATCATGTGGGATTGCTGCCCCTTAGACAGAAGCCTCCAAGCTAGGAAATCTGAAAATCCTATGCCCTACCAGCCTGTTGCCAGCAGGGCAGGAGGGGGGACTGAGACCATTTCTCCTCCTGCTTCTCCTGGAAACAAAATGAAAACCCAGCTAGATAGGCCTCCGAGCCTGACTAGCTCGCTTACCAGTGGTAGGCGGGGGACAGGCGATGGAGAGACTGTAGGATTCTGCAGTTCCTGGCCTCGCCTCTCCCTTCACACCCATTGGAATGCTCCCTTCTTGACCTCTACAAGGTCACCCGAAAGCGGTCCGTTCTTTCCATGACGGCTGGGAGGGGAGGGGGGAGGGATCCGGTGAATGTTTCCCTCTCTTGAGGTTCGGTAGGAGTGTCTATGGCCTCGGGAGGGGGAATCCGAAATATCCTCTCAGGGACCGTAGGGTTGCTCTGTAAGCGGCTTTAGACAAACTGATCTCTTCTCAACTTCGACCTCTCATGAGTTCAGAATATTCTATCCTCGCTGTTCTATAACTGCTACATGGGCTACGGTACCCTTTGATTCACATCAGAGAAACCGAAGAAGGCAGAAGCCAAAATGTTTTGCTTTTAAGACTTCAATAATTCTGTTGTGTTAGTCACAACACATGTGACTATATAATATAATAATAATTGTGAATTGTATTATATAGTATTTATATTTGTGTCTTATATAATATTTATATTTGTGTCTGTGATAATATGGGCCTGTCATATCAGTCTGTTGTAATTCAATAATGCAAGAGTCCTTCATTTAAGTCCCTTTGATTCCAGTTGGTCTACTCTAAGCATGACTAAGTTGGGATCCAATCCAGTACATATATTTTCATTAATGTGTATATACTGTTTCTCTGTACCCTCACTTTCTAGCTATCAGAACAGCAAGCTTGCCTCCTCTTGATTTGTGCCTGCTAACGAAAATGAATTCTGTGATGTGACACTGTCAGCTAGTTCTGTGCTTTCATGTGTTTGCTCAAAAGAAAGTGCACTTTTTGATGTTGTTCTACTTATGTCTCATCAAAGGTTTCATGGCAGCTGCATTTCATGGTTCTCTGCAAAAGCAAAAAAAAAAAAAAACCACCTGCAAATCATCCGTCATCTGAAAGTGATATTCTTAAGAGTGCCTCACAGAATCCAATCTGCAGGTTGCTGAATGCCACTAAATTGAAAACAGCCTCATTTGAAAGGAAATAGATGCCGTCAATCCTTTAAGAATATCAAAAACTACAGTACAACAGAGTGCATGAAATATAATGGATTTCTAGAGAACCAGCTGGAAAGCTGTGGTGCTGGTGTAATTTGTTGAATTCTAGTCATGCACAATGGGGACCGTACAGATTTCTTGTCGGAATGTTCTGAGTGACTCAAAGTGTTTGCTTCAGTGTTATTTTAGACATGTGATCACAAGGGCCAAGCTAAAGCAACGGGAACCAGTCACAGGTAGCTCTTCTGCCAACAGCAGTGGTGGCCATTTGCAAGCAAGGGGCTCTGTTCTTATCACATGGAGCAAGGCCCCAGCCAGAAACCTGGGCATTTAGATAAGGATGAGTGCCTTGAAAGAAAATTAAGCTGGAGCACTGATTAGATCCCTCAGTCTTTCAAAGGAGAGAGGTTGTGCTGACATGGTTAAAATGGCTACAGTTGTGTGGGAAGTCACTTAATACATACAGCATCCCATGTGGAATGATGCCCATATGATTTCATTTTCCCTCCATGCCACAAAATGTAACATATATGAATGGGCATCAAATCTCTAAAATAATGGTGCCAACAAACCAGAGTTCTTCAGAAGTCAAGTACTATTTTCAGTTGGGGCCAAGCGATTACCCACATAGCACATTCTTAAAGTGTCAGATGCGGATATCTGTGGGGTTAGGATTCAGGAGGCAGAGGCTAGCTGGCAGGCCAGGCAAGTATTGCATCTTACATGTCACAGTCTCTGCTAGGCCCTGATGGTCTCTGCAGAACTTTGACTGCATGGGTTCCAGATAGAAACTCTCAAGTCCTAACATTCTGTTGGCGACTTGTGGCCAGCAGACCAGGACTTTGCTAATGCAATCTAGCTGACTTGCCACTCCAGGTCTTCAGCTCTTCTCCTGACTTGCCTTGCTCCCCAGTGGCCCCCGCAACACCTAACTACAGAGAGAGGGGGCGGGTTCGCACGTCATAACAAGCCATTGTGGCGATTTTCCATGGTGGGTTGGTCGGTCTGCGAAGTACCCATGATGAGTCTGACAAACCATGGGGCTCATTGTGGGTCTTTCGCTCCCTCCCTCCCCTGCCTTGCCCCTCATTCCTCCAGGCGGTATCCCATGGGACACCGCAGGAGCAACGAGTCTCCTCTTCCAGCTGTGATGCCGAGCCATTTTTGGCTTGCCATGGCTGTTTTGTCCCTTTAATTTTGCAGCGGGGGGGGGGGATATCAAAAGCCAGCTTCACAGCCAGCTTTCCTGATCCCATTTGGGCAGCCACGAGCTGCCTTCTCGAAGTTCCTTGGTGGCACCTTGCAGAGGCTCCCCGTGGCTGCCCAGTATTTTTTTTAAAAAAATTTGTGCCCACAAATGGGTGCAAAAAATTAAATAATATACATTTTTAGATCCATTCGTGCAAATGTGCTCATTCGCACACATGCTAATGGGAGGGTTTCAAGCCTCAGCTGAGGCACTGTGTGAGGGAGGGGGGTGTCCACCACGGACATTGCACAGCAGAGGCTTGAAACCCCACCCTCCGGGTTACTCTTGACAGGTCGGAGAAGCCGATCTGTCAAGAGAAACCCAAGCCGCAAGGGATCTTGTGCTGAGAAGGGGGTGTTTGGGGGGATTTCCCCCCTTCTCGGGAAGACCCTCAACTTTCCCATTCCCCATTTAGTGTCCATGGGGGAGCCACTTTTGCACTTCCCCCGACCCTCTAGGGGCTGTGGAAAGGCTGAAAGTGTGCCCCTGCTTTTTTAGAGGGAAACCAGGTTTAACAGCTTCTGTCTAAACTGAGGGTCCCTTAAAAATGGAGCGTTTGGGATGAAAGTGGGTGGATTTGTACTGAATATGTCCTAGTCAAAATCCTCACGATCCCCCTAAAAAAAAACACCTTTTTTTAAGGTTCCCAAAGTTTGACAGATCTGGCTGTGGGTCTTTACCCACAGTGGGATCGGTCATCCTCTTCAAGTACTTGAAAGGTTGTCACACAGAGGAGGGCCAGAATCTCTTCTCAATCATCCCAGTTTGCAGGACACGGAATAATGGGCTCAAGTTACAGGAAGCCAGAGATTCCACCTGGACATCAAGAAAAATTTCCTGACTGTTAGAGCAATACGACAATGGAACCAACTACCTCGGGAGGTGGTGGGCTCTCCCACACTGGAGGCATTTAAGGTGCAGCTGGACAGACATCTGTCAGGGATACTTTGACCTGGATTCCTGCATTGAGCAGGGGGTTGGACTCGATGGCCTTGTAGGCCCCTTCCAACTCTACTTTTCTATGATTCTATGACATGACAACCCACCATGGTAAAAAGTAACCCTAAAGCAGCCCATAGGTTCTCATCGTAGGTAGTCTGGGGTAAAAACTACCCACCATGGGTAACCCATGCTTGGTTCTCACAACACGACAACCTACCATTGACTGTTATTGTTGGTTGGTTGTCGTGTTGTGCAAACCCAGTCAGCGAGAGGGAGAGGGGGAGTGGGAGTCGTCTGGTATGAGTGCTGCAACACTGCTCTTGCATGGGAGCCTCTAGCAGGTGCAAATGCCACTGGTTGGGAAAAGGTCACTGCAACTATGCAGAGTCACAGCCCTTTATTGGGCATAGTGGGTGCTAAGACCAGATTATTTAAAATAATAATAAAAAATGTGTATACATAAGATATGCTTACATTGAGGTATATACATCAGAAAGCAAGAGGTAGTCCTTGAAATATAGGCTCCTCTGTTTGGATAATTAAATTCACAATTTCCCAGTCAGTGTTTTGTCTTGTCTTGTCCTCTGCAGCACATGACAGGACAGACAGAAAGAAAGATAGCCGTGGAGCAGAAATGTGTAGATTTAATTTGACCCTTTATACAGGGCCGGATTAACATAGGGGCTATTGGAGCGCCAGCTCCAGGCCCCTCCCCAAAAATAGGCCCACCAATAGGGACACGCGGCGCGGGGGGGGGGGAAATGAGGGTCACGCGGTGGCCGAGAGCGGGATCGGCGGGCGGAGAGAGGGCAGGGACGGAGGGATGCCGCCGGCGCTGGGGCTGCCCGCCTGCTGCTGCTGCTGCTCGCAGCCGGCCGGGACGGCGCGCTGAGCCAAGCCCGAGCCCGCGCCAGCATGTCCCGCAGGAAGAGCCCCAAGAGCAAGGGCGGCACCTCGGCGCCCTCGTCCGCCCTGCCCGCCACCCAGCAACACGCCGATGCCGGCGGCCGGGGCGCGGCCCGGGCCAAGGGGGCAGCCGGAGCGGCGGTGGCGGCGGCGGCCTCCTCCTGCTGCGCCGCCAACGGGGTGGCGCTGCCCAGCAGACCCTCGCTCAGCAACAGCGGAGAGTTCTTCTACGACGTCGCCTTCAAGGTGAGCGGGCGGGGGGAGAACCGGGCGGGTGGGCACGCGCGAAGCCCCCGGCATGCCTGGGGGCGTCGTCCTCCTCCTCCTCCTCCTCCTCCTCCTCGCCAGGTGGGGCTGCCGCGAGGTGCGCGCACCACGTCCTCCTCCTCTTCCTCCGCTTGGACGCGGGGGGGGGCTGAGCATGCTCCCCAGAGCCGCCTCGCCCTGGAGCCTTTCTCGCCGCCGCCCTCCAAGTTTATCCATTTACGTCTCCCTCTCTTTTTGCCTCAGTTTCCCTCAATGTTTGTCCAGTTTCCCTGAGGGAAACCCGAGGCAAAAAGGAAAGCAAGGCTGGCACAAAATGCCCCCCCCCTCACACGCAGACACTTCCGTTCTCTTTCTGTTTCAGCTTCCCCCAAAGCACCTTCCTTCTTGCCTCAGTTTCCCTCAAAGTTTGCATACAGTTTCCCTCAAAGTTCGAGGGAAACAAGCAAAAAAGAAAGGCAGGCAGGCACAAAGTGGGTCCCCCCCTTCTATTTCCTTTCCCCTTCCATTTCTGCCTCAGCTTCCTTCAAAGTACTCTCCCTTCTTCCCGGCATCTGCCTCAGTTTCCCTCAGAGTGCCCTCTTTCCTGCCTGCCCACCTGTTTCCCATACAGGCGCTGCTGCCTTTTCACATTTATTTTATTTATTTATTTTATTTGTTATATTTATACCCCACCTTTTTTCCTGCAAGGAACCCAAGGCGACTTACATAGTCCTCCTCCTCCATTTTATCCTCACAACAACCCTGTGAGATAGGTTAGGCTGAGAGTCAGGGACTCTTTTATAATGTATTTCAGTTTACCCCACACAAAGCACTCACACACACAGAGCAGCCAGACAAAAGCAAAACACGCTTATAATTTGTAGGTAGCCTTTTATAATGTATTTCAATTTTAGACAGCAAAAAAGGTAGTACATTCTTATTTTTTAAACCCACTTTTGCCATCGAAATAAAATTCCATCCTCCATTTACGTAATCATTTATTATTTATTTATTTATTTATTTATTGCATTTATACCCCGCTCTTCAGCCAGAAAAGGCTCTCAGAGCGGCTTACACAGATTAATAATAAAACATTCCCTGCCCTCAGGCTCACAATCTAAAAGACATGACACAAAAGGAAAAGGGATTGGGAGGGAGGAGGAAGAATGCCAAACTCAGGCACCAATATAATGTTTGGCATTCTTCCTCCTCCCCCCCAATCCCTTTTCCTTTTGTGTCACGTCTTTTAGATTGTGAGCCTGAGGGTAGGGAATGTCTTATTATTACCGGTAATCTGTGTAAACCGCTCTGAGAGCCTTTTCTGGCTGAAGAGCGGGGTATAAATGGAATAAATAAATAAATAAATCACTAATTTCTACCCACTTTTGCCATCAAAATAACATTCCATCCTCCATTTAATCACTTGTTAACATTATAATTAATTTATAATAACTTTCCATTTAAGAAAAAAAAATTCACCCCTATCAAGTGAAAAAAAATGACCCAGGTCCTTTTTTTTACTTGATCCATTCGTTCTTTTTTTTTTTTTAAACTATAGTCCGGTCCCCCAACAGTCTGAGAGACAATGAACTGGCCCCCTGTTTAAAAAGTTTGAGGACCCCTGTTGTAATCCTTACATCAACCCTGTAAGGCAGGTCAATAGCATTCTCTCCATACAGCACGTGGGGGGGGGGCAGCTGAGTAAGAGCTCGGTTCGTGTACATTGTTGCCTAACAGTCTGCATAATTCCCGAAGGGGTGGGCTGTGTTAGTCTATTGCAGCAAGAACAACAAGAGAGTCTTGTGGTACCCTAAAGACCAACACATTCATTCTGACATAAGCTTTCACGGACACTGCCCACTTCCATCAGGTTTTATTGAGTTAACAAGCTTATTGTTTACAAAAAAAGAAATATTTTCAATATGTTTCTGTTTTGGCACTTTAATGGTAATTAAAATATTTAATTTGTTTTAATATAAAAATTGCGTCTTCATTTTATTTATTTCCATAAAAAGGCCCACCAAAATCCTCAGCACCAGGCCCATAATGCTCTTAATCCGGCCCTGCCTTTATATTGGCAAATGTGCATGTATTATCAAAGGGCAGAGCTCTTAAACTTTCACAGATAAAATAGGTTGTTGTCAAGTTTAATTTTTATTGAGTTTAATACTTCAGCTTTGCCCTTTTACACCTGTAAAATAGGAATGAAATAACAGAATAAAGAATTACATTTGAGATTTAGAAGAATTGAATTGTATGCCCTTATCAAGAAAGATAATTTTTATGAGGAGCTTTAAAAAAAAACCACTTTATCAGTCTGACATCCTTTAAGGGTGTAGGCGAGGGCGAGGGACAGGTCTAAAATCAGCAATATTTCTCTGAATGGATAGTAAACTCTCATGTAGCGATTATACCGCTCCTTTTTCACTGTGCTGGAACCATGCTTGTACTGCTTCAGCATTTCCACTAGGTGTCGCCATACTACATGACAAATGAGATAAATCCACTTCTAGGACAATGTGGGAAAACTAATCTCGAGAACCGGTGAAATGTGTGAATATTAATGTACATTTTGCTTAATACCCTTTCTCTGTAAATTATGCATAATGGAGTCCTTAATAAACCTTGGCTTAAAGAGCTTAAGAATGCTTCCTGGAGTCTCTCTCTCCCTCTGTGTCAGCTCTTGAAGAGAAATAAAGTTATTTGTCACTACTTTAAATACTACTTTTAGGCTACTTGATACATTTCCCCACTTCACAGCTGTTTCAAGAAGTCTTCTGACATACTGTGAAAATGTTAGTCCATTTCTCTTGGTGCTACAAGCCTGGCCCAATTCAGGTCCAGTTTGATAAATATTTACAAATATTTTTTCTCCTCATTTGTCATCCCACCCTACTTTGGCATTACATTGCAGAGACAGTTATTTCTTCTCCTCAGAATACCTTTTGTCCTAAATGCAGAGTTTCAATCCCATTTCTAGGCCTAATAATCATTACTTTGAAGTAGAGATAAGATAACCCTTAATTACCTCTCTCTCTCTCTCTCTCTCTCTCTCACACACACACACACACACACACACACACACACGGCACATGCAGGCTCCTGATATTCTTTCCTCATACATGCAATAATAAAAATAATTCCGTCAGTGATACAATTAGTGCCAACCTTAGTCAGTTTGATATCTGAGACAAATTGTGGCACTTAGCTCTTGTAAAGGACAAACAAGATAAAGGATTTTAAAGGGCTTTGCACCTTTTAAGTGCTGTAAGGCAATCATTTCTTTTGCTCTGGCAGATATATTGTTTTTGTTTTTGTTTTCAGCATGTTTGCTGTTTCTCTGGCACAGAGAGAGAGGGCGAGAGAGAGAGAGAGAGAGAGAGAGAGAGAGAGAGAGAGAGAGAGCGCACCTATTATGGTGCATGCATGTAGCACACTGAGAGGCAAAAAAGAAAGTCTTGAATTCATGCACAATTGGTGGTGCCATTGGGGCTCCAGGGGAGGGGCACTGTAATGATTGGAGCACCAAACATTTCTCTACATGCTATGAATTGACATGAGCACTCTTAATTGTTAGTTCTTAGTCAGAGCTGCACCTGTGCCCTTTATCTGCAAGAGAATGAAGTTAAGGCTGGGGTATCTAATTGCTAAGTAGATGAATACATACTGAGCTGCATCCTACAGAATACACCATTTAGTGCAAGACTGAAATGATGACCCAGTCTCTACTCTGGTTTCTCTTCAGATCGTATAAATCTTTCGCCTTTTACTAAAGATCGACCCAGTCTCTACATTTTCATTGAACAGATGGCTTTACATTATGTACAGTCCTGCAACTTCCTAGAGGTCTTGCTCATCATTCTAGATGTATTTCTGTATTCTTTACAAACTAGTCACACTAACAGGATGCATGGTAGTGACGTCACTGAATTTTGTAATTAGTCATCTCGTTGGTTGAAACGTGTTCGTTGCAAGCTTCAGAGCATGCGCAGTGTGCATCTAAACTATGGCATTTCTGCGCATGTGCTGAGTTTGTTGGTTTATGGCACAATTCTATGCATGTTTAGGCAGAAAAAAGTCCCACAGCTCTCAGCATTCCCCAGCCAGCACTGCTGGCTGGGGAATGCTTTGAGTTGTAGGACTTTTTTTTCTGTCTAAGCATGCATAGAATTTCACTTTTAACCATTTCTTTCAAGAGGAAATGTGATGATGTCTCTTTAACCCTTTAGGGAAAGGTTGGCATTTGAATTCTTTCCACAGACCAATCATGAAGAAACAGCCATGTAAGTTGTATGCACCTCCATATACCGATCAGTAAACATTACGTAGAAAGACCACATGGAGACAACCAATCAGGAAGGGGGTACATAACATGGTGAAGCATGACCTCATGATGACACATTACGTGGTTCCAAACTTCAGTAGCTCCCAAGATGCCATTTTTTATATTGCAGATGCACAAAACATCATGTACACAGAAGGAGATCTCAAATTAAAGGCAAACTCTCACCTGAGATTACTACTTTCTGAGGACATAATGAATTCATTTGGCATACAGGTAAGTTTGCCCATCACTAAATTAGAGACAAAGGACTTTTCACACACAGCTTTCGCATATGAAGTGGTCAGTCAGTCTCAGTGTAATTAAGTATAAAACCTACATTATCTGAAACTCTTATTTGCATTACAACAGTCTCTCTTCTGCATGAGCAGCAGCCAGATATTCACATGAATAATGTGAGAGATTAGCATAGGCAATCTATTTAAACTTCACATATGTGAACTGTTTCAGTGAGAAGAAGAAAATACAGTTCCACCACTCTAACCCCTGCCCTGCTGTTTCACTCATGATTGCAATGGTAGCCCTAGCTGAGCGATAATCACTTTCCCCCCAATTATAAAATATTGCATCTGGAGCTCTGAAAAAGTGCAACATACAAATGTTGTTGATTGTTTAAAAATTGTTTTTAGATATGTGTGTGTCTCTCTCTGTTGCATGTTTATATGTTTGTATGCGTATGATTTTTTAAATAATGTATTTTTATTGCATACAGAAGTCCCAGGTTCAGTCTCTGCCTGGCATCTTCAGATTAAAGGATTAGGTAGCAGGTGATGTGAATGATCTCTTCCTCAGTCTCTGGAGAGCCAGAATTGATCGTGCTGGGTTAGACTGACAAATAGTTTGACCTATTGTAAGGCAGCTACTATGGCCCTAAATGTAAATTGGTTGGTTTTGGACTCTCATTTTAGAAGAGTTAGGAAGGTGGATAGGGTGGGGTATACATTTAGGCCTAGGAAATGTGGGTGTTTCATACTGAAACACTGGGAAGGGTATGGTTAATTGATTCTTTTTAGCAATTGCCAACCATAAAAGTGCTGTGAGTGGGCTATTCTTTCAGACCTCATAATAATCCTGTTTTGGCCACTGAATAGAGCCATTTTCTGTATCTCTGAATATGACATTTTAGAATTTGTTTCTGTACTGGATCTTTTCTCTGTTCTTGCCAAGTCTTACAATGTTCCTACAATGATTTTGAAGGTCTGTGCCATTCTCTGGGTTCGCATGACACGACAACCCACCGTGGGTTGTCGTGTCATGCAAACCTGGACCATTTCATACAGGGTGGCTTGTTCGTGGGCAACAAGCCAAACTGACAACCCGTGGCTTGTTTTAGGGGTTGTTGGACCCATGATGGTTTGTTGTGTTGTCTATACCCAAACGACCGACCCCATTGTGGGTCCAGGGAAGTGACTAGTCAGCCTCTTGGCAAAAGTGGCAAAATCCCCTTGCCGCTCTTGCCAAGCCTAGGCCACCATCAGTGCCAGCCACCACTGATGCGAAGCAGAATGGTGGAGCGACTGTCACTGGCTCAGTGTCCCCCACCATGATCACGAGCACTTTTTTGCTTGCCGTGGCTTTTTTCCCCTTCCCTCCTTTTTTTTCAGAGATCACCTTTCATGATCTCTGAATTGTCAGCCCCTTCAAAGTGCCCAAGCAACACATTGGAGGGGCTGTCACTGGTTTGCCACCTTTAAAAAAATATTTTTTGTGCCCCAAATGTGTGTAAATATTTTTGTTTTTTTAAATTTTTTTAGTCAGACTTGTGCAAGTGCACACTTTCACACTTTTGGGGGTCTGAAATGGGGAAGCCTCACCCGGGCAATGTCCTGGGAGATGCCTGCTGTCAAAGTGCAACAGGCACCCACCATGGACATTGACCCAGAGAGGCTGCAAAGAGGTTTATTTTTCACTTTGCTTTCCTCTGACAGCTGTCAAAGGTGAGCTGTCAAGGGAAAGCAATGTCATGAGTGATCTTTGCTCAGGTAAGGGAATGACCAGTAGATCACCCCTTTCACAGTGAGATCCTCTCCTCTCCTCTCTCTTTTTTTGGCTAGACCTGACTCTTCTCAGTCTTCTGCATCTTTTCCACACTTTCCTGAGTCTCTAGGTGCTCAGGAAGGTGGAAAAATGTGAGCCACCCCTTCTGTGGGAGCACGGAGCTTTGAGAGCTATCAAAGCTCAGGCTTCTTTTAAAGTGGCATTTTTGATAGGGCTAATTGGGGTTTTTTTTTACAAGGGCATATAAATATATATTGTGTTGTTGTTGTTTGTTGTTTTAAACTGTTTCTTTCAACATATTGACCTTGACACTAGTCATAAATAGAACTTTCCATTTATGACCTCCATTTCCCCCTTCCTTAATATTTCAGCCATATCAGCTTGTAGTGTGTAACTTCTGAGAGAGGTTGGATTGCAACAACAGCAAGTTCCTGTACAGCTGTGTCTGGTTAGTCAGCAGTTTACACATGGTTGTCATTGTATGGCAGCAAAAGTGCTGCATTGTATCTTAATATTTAATAATGGCAAAAACAACCACCATAAAACAAAACCCAGAGAGAACACATACACTTTGGAATAATGTAAGTGAAGTATTTTAATCATATTACATTTATTTTGGGCATTTATCTCTTCCATAAGAATCATTTTACCATCTATGATTTGCATGAAATACAGAAAGCAGAATTCCACTACAAAAATACAAATATGTTTGGCTTTTTACAGTTCTCATAGCAAAGGAGGATTCCATTTGTTTTATTATACTGAACAACACTGAAGTGTTGTTACCATTCAGATTTTTTCATTTATTTTTTATTGTGAATTTCACTAAAACAAAACAAAGTCTAAATAAAAAACCAAACCAAAACCAAATAAACATCCCCCCTGAATTTAACAGTTCCTTGTGTGTAAATATCCATATAACAGCATAAATCCAGATGTATCAATTGTACATAAGCTTCAACAAAGGCAGACCAAATATCCATATATATGTCCATTCAAGAGTAGTTATCCACTCAGTTATTGAAAGTGTCATTAGGTGTTCGATCCATTGCATTATAGGAGATGAGCTTTTATCTTTCCAGTGTTGTGGTATCAGACTTTTAGCTGTAAAAAGGGCACATAAAATCCACTTTCATTGACCATGCTTTAACTTCCAAGAAACAGATAGATAATTTAAAAGAACATGTACATCAGAAAATATCAAAGAGTGTTCTAATACAAAGTTTATCCATATTATAACTTCAAACCAAAAAGAGGGAACTACTGGACATTACCAAAACATATGATTAAAGGAAGCATTAGCAGTATTACATCTCCAGCTGTTAGTCAACTTAGACAAACCCTGATTAACGAGAGGTTGTAGTATCCAATAAATGTGGAACACAAGTTTTTGTTGAATAAGATGTAACCTGAGGTCCATTGGAACGTCAGATATAGATTCTAAAGTGGCAATCCACTGCTTAGACCGAGTAGGACCGAGTAGTCCTACTCGGTCTAAGCCAGGGGTCTTCAAACTAAGGCCCGCGGGCCACATCCGGCCCGCCTTGCCTTTTTATCCGGCCCGGCAGCTGATCGGCGGAAGCAGACTTTTTTTTAACTCTTTAGTGGTGGTGTTTTACCTCTTATGTATGAGCTGATGTAGCTAAGTCAGATTTCTAAGGTTTCAAAAATGCTACTTTGGATTGAAGCAAAGTATGTTCATTTGTGTGATGGCAAAAACAAAAGTATATTCGTGTTAGGCATGAAACAATCGTGCAACTATATATGTAAATACCACCAGCCCTGCCAGGAGTATTCATTAATATTCCTCCTTCTTCCTTTCCCATTCCTTTTTCTTTGTGTGTCGTGTCTTTTTAGATTGTAAGCCTGCGGGCAGGGACTGTCTTGTTAATTGCTGTAAACCGCCCAGAGAGCTTCGGCTATTGGGCGGTATAAAAATGAAATAAATAAATAAATAAAATAACTTTCCATTTAAGGGGGAAAAAATCACCCCTATCAAGTAAAAAAAAGGGACCCGGGTCCTTTTTTCTTTACTTGATCCATTCATTCATATTTTTTTCAAACTATAGTCCGGCCCCCCAACAGTCTGAGGGACAATGAACTGGCCCCCTGTTTAAAAAGTTTGAGGACCCCTGGTCTAAGCAGTGGATTGCCACTTTAGAATCTATATCTGACGTTCCAATGGACCTCAGGTTACATCTTATTCAACAAAAACTTGTGTTCCACATTTATTGGATACTACAACCTCTCGTTAATCAGGGTTTGTCTAAGTTGACTAACAGCTGGAGATGTAATACTGCTAATGCTTCCTTTAATCATAGTGCCCTGTTCTATTCCCCCATTAGACCTGATGTATCACATTTATTCACTGATAATAGGTATTTATAAACATGGATTGTGGGTCAATATAACTGATTAGCCTCAATAAGTATTTCCAATAGTGGAGGAGACTGTGAAGTTGTAAAAGCTGCAGGGCCAAACCTAGATTCTATCAAATGTTGCAATTGTAAGTATTGCCATTCAGCCGCCATGGGCAAATCATATTTGGTGCACAAATCAGAAATGACAAGAACTCATCATCACCCCCTAGTAATTAATCCAAAGTAAAAATCAACTTGTCCATTCATGTCTGCCACGAGGACATTTTCTGGATTTTGCTGTAAGGTCAGTTTGGCACACGAGAATGGATCAAACTGTACCTGACGCGATATTGTATGCCCCATGTCTCGAGCTACGCTAACAGTAGGAGGAATCCTATCTGTTTTAATATGCTGGGAGCCTAAGGCCATCCACTTGAACAGAGGGTCCAGACAAGAGGGTTCCAAACTGACCACAAAGGAAAATCTAATCCAAGCGGAAAAGACCAAAATTTAGTACAGGTCAGCAAATAGGCCTGATATAGCACAAGATCTGGAAAGCCAAATCCACCTTCCTCAATAGAAAGTTGCATCCTTGTCAAAGATATTCATGGTGGAGACGAACCCCAGAAAAATTTATGAAACAAAGAGTCAAGTTTTTGAAAACATTTGCTGGGTATAAATAAAGGAATCCCACATAACACATAAACAATCCTAGGTACGATATTCATCTTCAGTGTATAATGTAAGTGAAGTATTTTAACAATGTTACATTTATTTTTGTGCATTTATTCCTTCCAAAAGAATCACTTGAGTTTACCATCTACGATTTGCATGAAATACAGAATAGAAAGCAGAATTCCACTACAAATATACAAATGTGCTTGGCTGTTTACTGCTCTCCTATAGCAAAGGAGGATTCCACTTTTTCTTTTCTTTTTTAGTATACTGAACAACACTGAACTGTTGTTACCATTCAGACTTTTAGCACTTTCTGATTCCATCCATTAGTATGTTCTGTGGCATTATGATTGACACTAAAAGCACCTTGATGCCAATCCTCAACTGTGTTGATGGTTCTTTCTCACTGTGCCAGCAGCTCAAAGAAGACATCTGAGGTTCAGGGTACAAAAGACCAGAAGGATTTCTCATTAATATAGCGATACCAGCTGCTGTAACAATAATATCACTGTATGATTTATAGGCATTTTAAACTGGAGACTTCTCTAATTAATGTTGAAGGACCTCATGAATAGGAAGTGCCATGTATTTTAAATGTAAATAAGGTTTCTTAGCTAATTGCACTTGCTAGGTAACTTAGTGTATAAAGAAATGACAGTGTCTGATGTGGGAAGTAACTGTATGAGGGAGACTGAGCCAGTGCCTCTTTGGGATGGCTGTGAGGCAATGGCCACCACTTTGGGATTTTTTGGTGCCTATTCAAGCAGGCCTTCCTTTGAAGTGCTTCTGAATTTCCTTGCTCATCTCTTTTTCTTGTTTCTGCTGCTCTGATTGATGGTGCTACTGATTAGTTCTTAAATGGTGTTTTAAAAGTTTGCTTTTTAAAAAAAATATACTGTATTTAATATGTTTTGTTCACTGCACTTAAGTTTGGTTGTAAACATTGTAATAAATGAATAAAATAAATATAATAGGTATACTTTGGTTGGTGCACCAACAATGCCTATTCCTGCATAGGGATAGCCTAGCCACTGTGATCCATGCACTAACTTCACGATTAGACTATTGTAATGAGCTCTACGTGGAGCTGCCTGTGTGTCTGGTTTGGAAGCTGCAGCGAGTACAGAATGCAGCAGCTAGGACGGTCAGTGGAGCACCTAGCTATGCACAGATTACACCTGTGTTGAAAGAACTGCACTAGCTGCCTCTTAGCTACTGTCCCATGTTCGATTCTGTTCTTGACATACAAAGCCCTAAATAACTCGGGGCCATGATACCTAGCTGACCACCTTCCCCTATATACACACAGTTGGCCCCATAGATCTTCCGAGGAGACCTCATTGGTCATTCCATGACCAATAGAATGTCACCAGGTAGTAGCACCCACCCTCTAGAACACTCCCCCATGTGCAGTTTTGAGAGATAGAAACTGTGGCAAGCCTCAAATACCTCTTGAAAACACATTCATTCACACAGACTTTCCCTATGACACTGGGTGGGTGCTCCCTATTTCTTTTATTGTTGCATTGTTAACTGTGTTTTAGTGGATCTGTTTTTATATTATGTTTTAATTAAGGTTTTGTTTTTAATCTGTACTTTATTATTGTCAGCCATCTTGAGCACCATTTTTGGTGGAAAGATGAGACAGAAATAAAGTAAAACAAAATAAAAATAATACTAGTACTACTGATGTGCACCTGTTGAGCTCAATCTGGTTCAACTTTGCACTTAAGTTGTAACTATTCCAAGTCCTATATCTGGACCAATCTTGGTGCAAATCTGGCTGAAGTGATCAGGGGTCACAACAACTTTTGAGCCCATGAGTTTGCCTGATATGATTAAAACAAGTGTCTGCAGCTACCAGACACTTGTAAGAACATAAGAACATCAGAAGAGCCATGCTGGGTCAGACCACATGGGTCCATCTACTCCACCACAGTTCACATAGCAGCTGACCACCCACCCACAAGAAACCCACAAGCAGGACATGAATGCAACAGCACCCTCCTGCCCAGGTTCCCCAGCAACTGGTGTACATAGGCAAACTGCCTCTGATTGGAGGTAGCATAGAGCCATCAGGACTAGTAACCATTGATAACCTTCTCCTTCATGAATTTGTCCAATCCCCTTTTAAAGCCATCATTACATCTTGTGGCAGTGAATTCCATAGTTTAACTATGCACACCCAAATTCATAGATTCATAGATTATAGAGTTGGAAGGAGCCTACAAGGCTATCAATTCATGAGAATGAACTCTAGGATAGGCGTGATCATGGAATACGAACTCTGTCCATATTTGTGGTGACCCAAATGCCTCAAGCTTGTCAGTGAAAGAAAGTTATTAGGACTAAAATGTGCTCCTATTTAGATCTCTCCCAAGTCCACTGTCATGATTTAAGAGGAAACCAAAACCAAAAATGTATGCATTTATTTTAAACCATATACAGGAACTATTCACTGGAGTGAAGGAAGTAATAGAGATTCATTTTGTTATTCATGTATACATTTAAACTCAACTGTGATTTTCCAGACTCGAAAACATATGTTGTTGTTTTACACATATCAAGGAATAGCAGCATTTTCAGATTTTAATGATTAATCTACTGCTGTACAAGATGGTGAAGGAATCAAACAACTCTTTATAGAAAACAAAATGCTGGTGCTATTTGGAGCAAGCAGGTTCTGAAGCAGGTTCTGTACGTCTTCCACAAGTAGAAGGAAGGCCCCAGCAGCACACCCCTGGCTGTTTTAGACCAGAAGCCAAGCAGTGCATCGTGAGGTGCTGCTAGGCCATGTGCCTGCTAGGATGGCCACTTCTGAATTGCCAAAAAAGGAGGAAATTCATCACCAAAAAAAGAGGACAAAAGAGGACACTGATTTGCATATGTCAATTTATATGTATAGATGCAAAATTTGAAAATATTATTATAATTTAAATAGAAATACAGTCCATCTCCCCATCATTTGGAAGACTGTGACCGCACATGGGAGGGTGTTCTAGAGGGTGGGCGACCTGTGTGCCTTGCTCAGCCAGGTGCTGTGGATGGGCAACTCCAAGGCCCCTGGGTTCTCCCATCTGTTGGTTCCTTATGCCAGACTTGGACTGGACAACCTCTGTCTAATGTCAGGGTCTCTCTAGTTAGTACAGTCAGCAGCAAAGAGGAATACTTCAAAACATACATAGAAGCTAGAGCAATGTGGAGTTGCTGAAGTGGTGTTTTGTTGTTGTTTAAATCAATCATCAGTAAAGCACCGGGTGCCTGATGAAAGATCAGAGGGCAATTCTCCAATTGTATTCTCCCTAAAGTAACTTTAGGGTAGCTCACTTAAATCCTTTCACTTATTGAAATAAGGCATGAGGGGGTTCTGGGGTTAGGAACATCGGAAGCGGCCTTATACTGAGTCAGACCATGGGTCCATCTAGCCCAGTATTGTTGACACTGACTGGCTGTACTGGGAATTGCGGAAGATAATCGAGGAGTACAGGAGTGTTGTACAGAGTTCTTCCCAGGGATGTTGAAGAGCCCTTGGTTTCGAGTCACGGGTCACGAGTCCTTGGACCCGAGTCTCGAGTCCGAGTCCTTGGTCCAAAATGGTGACTCATGAGTCCCATTAAAATCAATGGGGGGTTTTCCCAACAAAATAAGGCTATTTCAGATGTGTGGCTTAAATAAATTCTAGGCACAAGTGTGCCTTTTTATCTCAAAACTCTGCAACTGATTTGGGCAAGAACAGACCAGGCAGACAAACCCAAAATAACCAGGCAGGCAGAGGAGGGAGGGAACCCCAAAACAGGCAGGCAGAGGCCTTTGTCTTGGACAATTCAAACTGTGGAACTGGATAAGAAGAGACCAGGCAGGCAGAGGAGGCTGGGAACCCCAAACAGGCAGGCCGAGGCAGCCAAACCCAAAATGTCTGAAAGGCTGCATTTTAGGGAAATGATTTTAAAAAATAAGCTTGCTGTACTTCCTAAAACTTATCCATGTTGCATTTGAGGAACATGATTTTTTCTAAATGTTTGCCCCCCCCCATTCCGGAACGGTGAGGTCTCATCACAATTTCACCTTCACTCTTCGCCGGCAATCATGCTCCTCTCCACTCCTTCTGGCACAGCCCAGGGATGTTGAAGAGTCCTTGGTCTCGAGTCCTGAGTCGAGTCTCGAGTCCCATTAAAAATATTGGGACTCGAGTCCGAGTCGAGTCAGAGGGGGGACTCAGTCCGACTCACGAGTCGAGTCCTCGAGTCCGAGTCCCCATCCCTGGTTCTTCCTCTATACTCTGGGCTTCATTTAAAAAACTAAAATGTAGAAACATTGTGTTATCAGCAGCGAATGGCCTTGGCTAAGTTACTGGTATGTGACCTGGCTGCTTGCCAGCCTGATGCGATGGTCCACAACTTACCGGCATGTGACTTGGCTGCCACCCAGGATGATGAAAGTGTACACAGCACAGGTGTTATCATCTAAACACGAGGTCTGCAGCCCATGGAGTTTGATGCTAGAATTGTATATAAGACTAGCAAATGCAGCCTGATGGTGTGGGGTGGTGTGGTGTATGTGATTGAAGTGTGCTGAGAAGGAAGAGAGAGATCCAGGAGCCGTTTGGCTTCCAGCCTGAAGAAGGACAAAGAACCAGCAGGAGCCTTGATGTGGACGGAGGAGATGGAGTCTCTGAGTAAAGCGGGGCAGGAGATGAGCCTGGCGGCCTTAAAGCAGCACGGCCCCTACATCACCAGCATTGCCGACGTGACCGGACAGGTGGCCCTTTACCGCTTCAACCCCAAGGCCAACGAGTGGGTAAGTGGCAGGAGTGGGGGCGCCTTTCCATTTGAGGCGGGCCCTCCTCAGCGCCGTCCGTGTGCTTCCCCCGTCTCGGTCTCCCAGTTCTCGCACCGCTGCCCCCCGCCCCCGCATCTGAAGCCTCCTCTCCGAGTCGGTCACGCAGCGCCTCTTGCCTCGTTGGAAAGAGGAGCACAAACAGACCCTTCCGTGGAGCACCTCCCCCCCCAGTCCCGGATACAGGAGGAAGGGGCATTCGTTTCTTCTCTCTCTCTCTCCCCCCCCCCCCGACTTACGTCCCTGGCTGGCTGGCTGGCTGGCTGGCTGGCTGCCTGCACAGAAATGCTCCTCGGGGAGAAGAAAGTGGCCTCAGTCCAGTTGGCGCCCCTGCTCAGAAAGAAACACGCCCACCTTCCTTGGCTTTCAAAGGAGCTTGCTGGTAGTAGCAGCCTGCTCCTTGTTTCTCCCAAGATTCTGCGGGCTCATACTCAGTGCACATTAGTTTTAGCCTATATAACGCATTTAAACCACCCATAGTCAGAGTGATTCTAAAATTGGGTGGCTTCTAATGAACTTTTTCCTACCCTTTTCATCAGTGCTTTTTTTTTTTTTTTTTAAAGCCCAGGAGTAGCTGTGGTTGGCCAGTTCACAGATACTGCACACTGAAATAACTTAAATGGGCACATGCACTACTAAGAACACATGCTAAATGCATGGTTCATTTAAAATAAAAAAAGATGACTCTGACATATGCAGGTAATATTGCTAAAGTTATTATGGCATGTGTGTCCGTTTCTTATATACATCAAAGAAAATGTGCTTAAAAGACACAGCTTTTAATCTTGCTTGCATCCTAGAGTGGGTCTTTGGACCTTACTGAATCTTGCTGTCTTTGCCCCCACCCCCCCTGCTTCCCCATCTGAAGTGGCATTCCTGGCAGGAGTTCAGATCTGCCTTAGTCACTGCAAGTATGGAATCGGAGAATGATGGCGACTGTGCCGTTGCAGTAGGCGGGGCACTGCTCTTCAGCTACAAGGGTTAGATTTATATATACAGCCCTGTGGCTCATGCTGGCTCAGCTTGTCTGAGCATGGAAAGCTAAGCAGGGTCAGGCCTGGTTATGACTTGGATGGGAGACCCCTCCTCTGGTTTCCTGCATTGAGCAGGGGGTTGGACTCGATGGCCTTGTAGGCCCCTTCCAACTCTACGATCTATGAAATCTATGAGAGACCGCAAGGCTGAGTGACTGCAGCAAGGACACAACTGATACTGGAGGCAGAGCTTCTTGACTGGTCGGTTGGTGATATTGTGGTTGCTGCCTGTCCAAGGGGTGGGGCTCTTACTAGGGGACTTGGGATTGTTGTACTCTGTATAATAAGGATCTTAACTCGCAATAAAAGATGTTTGGCTTGATCCTCCTGGATTTATTATCGCATGAGAATTCATTAAAGAACCCCTGCCAAGCCCTTTGGGAAAACATTTGGCAGAACATTGGCAGCAATGGCTCTCCAGGGTTTCAGGCACGATTTTTCCTGCCCTACCTGGAGTTGCCGGGGATTGAACCTGGATGCAAAGCATGTGATCTATCCCTGAGCCATGGCCTCCAATGTCTGGGGCTGGGGCTCCATGTAATTGTGCTGTGTATCTCTGCTGGCTGTGTGTCTGGTGACATGAGAAGGGGTCCTATGTGCGTACTGACAGTCCCTCCTTGTGACGGGGAATCCTGATTGGCCCAGAATCTCCCCTTGCATGGAGGAGCTCTGATGCATGTAGGGTTCCTCCTCACCATCACCGAATGTTCTGCACATGGGAGGAGTTAGTAACCAGTAGGTGCATTGGAGAGGCACTTCCCTGCATGACCCCGTGACCCCATGTTAAATGCACAACCCTAACCCTAACCCAACCCTAAGAACATAGCAGAATCTGTGCATTGTGTCCAATGGTAGCCCTACTTAGAGTTGAAATAAAATGAAGTCATTGGAATGCAGTGGACAGCCAGGGTGGCATAGTGGTTAGAGTGTTGGACTGGGACTCGGGAGATCCAGGTTCTAGTCCCCACTTGGCCATAAAACTCACTGGGTAACTTCGGGCCAGTCACTGACTCTCACCCTAACCTACCTCACAGGGTTGTTGTGAGGATAAAACAGAGAGGAGGAGGAAGATTATGTAAGCCGCCTTGGGTTCCTTGCAGGAAAAAAAGGTGGGTTATAGATATAATAAATACATAAATAAATAACTTAAGTCCTATTCATTTCAATGAATAAGTAGGGCTAACACTGGATGTGCACAAGCTTAAAAACACACACCACCAAACCACTTTCCAAGAACTATGCATGTATTTCTGAGTGCTCCTAGTGTCATCGTCATGTTTTAACTTACCAAGTAACTTTTGTGCCTCATAATATAATGTATAATACAGGGTAAATGTATTGTTTTAGGCTGCAATCCCTATGCACCCTTACTTGGGAGAAAGTCTCATTGAACACAGTGGGATTTACTTCAGAGTAAAGAAGCATAGAATTGTGCTGTCTACTAGCTCCTTAGGGCGCAGCAGTCCTATGTCCCTCCGACCTTGTCTGGGGGGACATAGGAATTGCCATAGAAAGCGCTGCGACCTCGGAAATCTCTTCCAAGGTCACAGCGCCTCAGAGCGGCCGCCCCCACCTCGTACCTGGTGTGGCTCTTTCCATGCCAGAAGGAAACCGCAGGGAAATGAGCATGGAAGATTGTGTTAGTTCCTCCGTGGGGGGGGGCATTCTTGGGGGCAGGAAGGGGAGGGCTGAGCCTCCACCAGATTCCGAGGAATCCAGGCAGCACTTCAGCCTCTCCTCCTCATGAGGAGAGGAAAAACATCTAGGCAGCCGAAATCGACCATCTGGATGTTTTTCGCGGCGAGGGGAGTGTGGAGGACATCCCATCCTCCGCGCTCCTCCTGCCCTGCATAGGATGCCTGCAATCCTCCAGGTTTGGAGCGTTGTGGGCACCCTTATAGGACTGCGCTGCCCAGTTTTCTTTTCTTTTCAGTTTTCTTTTCACTGATACCTTACGGCCTGTATTTTCCAAGCCGCTAATATTTCTGCTGTAGATTATCTCATCCACTTTACTTTATGATAAGATAATGTCTGCTTTCCCAACTTGATTTGATTCCTTCAGAGCCTGCCAACAACTAATAACACGGTCCAAAAAGACACCACTTGGGGAACTGAGTCCCTGCAGTTTCCATGGAACCTAGCTGCATGTAATAAGTTTAGGATTGGAGTGTAATTCTCTCGTGGCATCCCGAAACATATACTACTTCAGCATAACGGTGTTACTCTTTACAATAAATTAATATTAGTTATCGTTTTCAATTCTGCAGTTGTAATATGTGCAGATTTGTGTAATCATTGTGTTACAGTTGGGAAACACATATAGTATTTGCACAGTAATTTTATTAGTTTTTACTGTGAATTCCATCTTAATGTTATCTTAGTCCCAAGTGAACATGAAGAGATTTGTCTTGAAAATGCAGTCCAGTTCTACAGCACGCTGGGATGAAATATGGAAAAAGGAAAGGCGCCTTGTATGGAACCATTTTGTGTTTACACTGATGTAGTCTGAAGTCTCGTGTGGCACTGCAGAAATGCCCCCATATGCTGCCTGCTCACAAGGAGGCACCAAGGTAGAGCACCCCCCCTGAAGCCTACCTGGGGGGCACCTCAGATTTGAAGCTGGCCCTGCTTTCCGCATCTCCCTTGCTGAGCAGCAGACAAAGCCACGGGGTACTCACGGAATTCCATCTGCCATACCAGACATTTGGACCGATGTGAGTGTGGGTCTCTGAATTATCTTTGAAAGATGTGGGGCTGGGGCAAATCGCAGCCACTATATTTGGGGTGAATTTTCTTCCTTGTTGCTCTATTAAGAATCCCCACCCACTCACCCACCAGTAAGTGTTTTTAGACATTTTCTACAGGAAGACGAGGAAGAAAATGGATAGCCAACTTACATAACAGAATTTCAGGGAGCATGGAAGTATCTATGCACTCCTTGTCAAAACTTTATAAAGCCCTAAGGAGATCAAGTTTACAAAAGAAAGAGGACTATCCTATTCATGTTTAGATGGGAAAAAAAGTCCTGCCACTCACAGGATGTTGAAGCATGAATAGGATTGTGCCCTAAAAGGTGGGGACTCTCACAGGCAGGAGCCTCCTTCATCCAATGAAACCCTTAGATCAGTGGTTCTCAACCTTTTTTTGCCCCATGCACCCCTTTCACCATATGTCAGAATGTCATTCCCTCCTTTTTAAGACTGTCTGACTTGATCTGTGCCATACAATAAGGTGGGACGTCCTGTAGATTATGTACAATCTGTAGAATTGTAATTTGTAGAAAGATCAGTATTCCAACAGTTTGAGCCTGTGGTCCCAATTCCCCCCCCCCCCAGAAACCCTAAAATTCCCCCCTGGTTGAGAACCCCTGCCTTAGAGTTTATTTACATCTGTGTGTTTGTCCCACACTTCATTCTCACTTTCTAGTCCAGAGAAATTAAGCATTAAATCAATTAATATATTTGGGATACAAGAAAGAAAAAAAAAGAATAAAAGGCCATTGTAGCAAGTGTGATTAGCATCTTCTTCTTCTTCTTCTTTTAATGACAGCATACAAATAGCTTTTTGCCCTTTAATCTCAAATGCCAATTGTGACTTTTTAAAGTGGGGGGCGGTGGGGGAGGAATCAAGCAAAGCTGGAAACGGCATCGTACCATTTCACTGTGGGGGATTCTGCTATACATGACATGTGACAAAATATATATCAGATACTGCTATATTTCAGCTGAGGTCTGCCTGTCCCCTGGCTTGCAGCCCGGCAGTGTCTCAGTGGCAGCAGATCATGAAACACCCTTAATTTCATTTTGTGGCCTGCCTGATGCCAGGAATTGCCACAGTCCCAGGTCACTGATTGTATAATCTATTCTCGCTTGAATGTGGTGCATTGAAACCATTGGGCAAAATGGTAATTCCTCTTATTATATTTATGGCTTTTTGGGGTCAAGCAAACAAAAATCCCTACATTTCTGAATTGCTGCAATCTACCCAATGCTCCCAGTGCCGTGCATTTTCCTAGTGAGCGCCAGAAATCCCCACGGTGTCCCAACTGCCAGGTTTCATATTCGGTTCTTTGCTTTGGATGAATAATGTTCAAAGGTTCATGGGGTGTGAAATGGCATATATGCACAAAAGGAAGTTCAGTGGCATAAATGAAATTTTGTCCTCAAGGGCAGTTCAATTTATGCTCGCTAAACATGGTCTCCAATGTTGCAGCCTTTGGCTGGTAACATATGACTGGGCTTTTTGTTAAAAACCTAATTTGCTGCTTTGCTACACCTCCTTTTGAGAAATCCTCATCAGAATGCAATGGGCTTACAGATGCAAACCTGGCAAAGTACCTCTGTTTGTTATTTAAGAGAGCAGACCATTGTCTCTCATGCAACTGCTTCATCACAATTTGAAGATATGCAGTAAAGATTAAAGGGCACATTTTGGCTGTAAGGAAACAAAAAAGATAATCTAATTGGGCTGTGTCATTGAGCATAGGCCTTGTCCTTGTCTCTTCTCTTTAGATCCATCAAGGTCTCCTGCCAAGGGTGAGGGGAAGGGAAGAAAGATGTCAATACCTTGGGCAGAGGGTACACTACCAGCAGCTTCTTGGGACCCTGAATGCTTAGTTGGGATCAACAAAATGGCTTTGCAAAATTGCTATCCCAACGCTACTGAGAGCTCCTCACTATGTGTGTGGGATCTACACCAGAGCCTCTTCCAAGTATGGGAGAGCGCTGTCACATGCTAATGAATACACCGCAGTTTCCACTGTGCTGAAAACATGATCTTGTATCACACACAAATGCAATTGTGGGAGAAGTAGGGGGCATTGGAAAGGTGATGTGTGCAGAGAAATGGCCCTTTTATTTGGGTTTTTTCCTTTTAGATCCATTATGCACACTTTCACTGGTGTGAAGGAGTGGAGATTTAAAAAAAAATAATTCACAGCTCCTTTCTGATAGTCAAATTGAACCCCTCTCTCCCATGCTGACTCACTTTTGCAGGACTAAGTGTCATTGAATACAATGTGATTTACTTCTGAGGAGACATGTCTATGGGTGCGTTTTCAGCTAGTTGTTCCTCAGCCAGCGCTTGAAGCAATGGGAGAGGCTTGTGTTATTCACAGATTCACACCTGCGCATTAACAAATACTGTAAAAAATAAAAATAAAAAAAGCCAATAGGACAGCCATTCCTCATTGCAATGCCACTCCACCCTAGTCCACCACACCACTGAAGCCACTCCCCCCCTCCAAGAACAGTATCACAAGTTTAACACACACTGAAATATATACCATGGAAAAAACCCAACATATGAAAAAGTCGTGATATAACTGGTCTGAAGAAATCCAGGATATAATGGCAGAAATAGCATGAGGAGGATTGTTTGGGGTGTGTGTCATGTGACACATGCCAGCGAGCCAGGCATTACAATGGCAGGAAAAAATCCCTAGTGTAGACCCCCCCACCCCCGTTTCCGTTTTTATGACTATAAAGTTCTGTTCCTCTAATGCATCCTGCTTTTAATTTGGCTGCTGTTTAAGGTGTCTTTGTTCTGATCATTTTGTATTCTTTGTCCCTTTTACTGTTTTGATTTTATGTTTTAACTTTTGTAAGCAGCTTTGTGAGCTTTTTTAAAACAGAAAAATGGGATAGATATAATCATAAAGGCAGGTAGGCCTACACGATGGAAGACCTGTGTCTTTAAATCCACGTGTACCTCAATCACATATGTAATGGGGTAGGGTCTGTTTCTTAGAGCAAAAAGGTGTGCAGGTGATGGTAGGGAGCAAAAGCTGCACACCCCATCCATGCTTACCCACCCACCGCAGTCTGCTCCCAGGTGATTTTCTCCTCAGCCAAGTTCTGATATGGGAAATAAGCTTGTCTTGGAGAAAATAATTTTAGGAAGAGAGGCTACAGGGAAGTAAGCAGAAGTAACCCATAGAGAGTTACACTCTCCTCACCTGCACAACACTTTTGCTCTAAGAATTGGAACCGTGTGCATCCCAGGGCTTGCTTGCTATGCCTGTCCTCTCCTTGTACACAGCTGGGAGGAGATCTGCAGTTTTCACTTCCATTTTCAGCTAACTGTAGTTACTTGATATGCCTGGCAGACAAACTGTGGCTAGTGTTAATAATAGTGTGGAGGAAGGGGGGGGGGCTGGCTGGTCCGCCAGACTCCCACCCTTTCCTACTCCAAAGGAAACCCAGCACTTGCCACCATGTGGCCCAGAAGGGGGGGGCTGGCTGACCCACCACCACCCCACCCTTGCCTACTGGCAAAGGAACCAAGACCCTCTGAGATCTCAAGATACCAGACTGCCAGCCTCAGCTGTCTTCAATCCTACTTGGATCTCTGTTTAGGGACTCGCCTTCCATTTCTGTAACCTGGATTTAGATACTGAACTCACAGAGCACTACAAAACCCATGTGGGGTAAAACCAAACAAGGTTTATTTCTGGTAGCAATTTACAACAAGATTAGGGAAATAAGAGAAGCACACAATATAGAGAGACACTTTGGTACACAGTAAAGCTGCAAAACAATAAAGACCTGATTCCTTAAAATCTCTCAGACACACCTGTTACCTGAGGGTGTCTTCTTCAAGGGTTAGATCCAGCACAGCCTTGCCGCCCGGGGGGGAACTATTTTATCTACCCGCAGGTCCGACATAAATAGCCCTCCACAAGACTTGCTTTTCCCCAGAGCCCTCAAACCAGCCAATTTTACCAGGGGCTGCCTGGGGTCGATTCCTGAGGGGGGCCCCCCCGAAGGCTTGGGGCCCTCGCTGGCGTGCTGCCATGGTCCCAACCTGGCATGCTACCAAAAGACTAAAGACCAAGAACAAAGGCTTACACGTGGGGAAATAGCTCTTCCCCCTCCCCTTTTCTGTAGCCTTCTTGCTTCAGCCAATCAATTTGAACTTCACCTGGCCAGACAAAGACTACAGGCTACACGTGGGGAAATAGCTCTTCCCCTTCCCCCTTTCTGTAGCTTTCCTGCCTTCAGCCAATCAATTTGAATTTCACCTGGCCATGCAGGGGGAAGGAAACCATGAGTCATGGCTTGAACTATCTGCATATGAATGCCCTCAGCCTAGCTCCTCCAGACGCCAGGCCCCATCCCATGTTCCATGCACCTTTCGCTTCCTCCCAGCCCCCACCTGGTTTACTCATGAGGAGGTGTGTGTGTGTGTGTGTGTGTGTTCCTGCATGCATGCATTCATGAACCCTAAAAACTCTTTTCTCTACACGCTAACTATGCACACCCCACCCCAGCCGGTTCACACATGAGGTGTGTGTGTGTACCCCCAAAGGCTCATTTCTCCACAAATAGTTAGAGAAACAAGCCAACTTCAAACAATGGTTTATGATCGTGGCTTGTTTTCCTAAACCATAGTTAACACAGCCCACAGTTCTTGATTCGGACAAAGCGAATAACTGTGGTTAGTTGAAAATGGAAGCAAAAGCTTCCAATCTCTTCAGGGCTGAGGGGATGTGTGTGTATGCGTGCGCAAGCTCAACACTTGTTCCCAAAGCACTAAAACTGTGATTTTGCATTACATCTGAATGTAACCCCTGTGTAGCTCTATTCATCTGCTTGTGTATTACCGTATATTGTTTTTGAAAATGGTCTGCAGACTGATTCAATAAAAATGTTGTTGTTTGGTATATTTTATGCTACTCTCCCCAGTAAATAAATACATAAATAAACTGGCCAGATATCCGGCCACTCTGAGCGACGTACAGTCCAATAAAATACGGGGGGGGGGGGGAAACACACACACACAGTATAAAACACAATTAAAAACAGTACAAAACTTAACTGAATAGTCATAGCATATAGGTATGGAATTTGTAATACAGAAGGCTTCTTAAAAAGAGCCCTGGCTTAAATATTCCATTTTCTGTAGCCAATTTGCCAGAAATATTTAATCAAATGCTACTTGGAGAACAAAAAAAAGAAGGTATTTACATTTAGATATAAATACAGCAATTTTAAACAATCATTGCTGAAACTGGAATTGTAAATGACAGAAATCCCTAATCTGCTTTAATAAACCTCAAAATCCCACTGATGGACCCTTCATCCAAGGTACACACTGCCTCATAATAGCTCCATCTTGCTTCTGCTGATATTTATTCAGGATTGCTCTACATTTAAATTCACCTGTGCTCCAATTTGAGACTGATGGCGGCTGTGTGTGTGTGCTGCTATCCTTCTGAAGAGTGAAATATGGCTTTCTGTTTAAGGTGCAGAGTTAAACCACAACATCTGGAATGCCTAGTTGTAGCTGAGCGAAGGGCCGTGTGCCACATATTTTTACCATATGGTGGTCCTAATTTGCTTCACTTGCCTCCCTGGTAGTTCAGATTAGGTTTATCTGACCACCACTACTCTGCCAACCAGAAGGACGGCCTTCTAGTTGGCCAACCACATCCCCATCCTAATTGGTCATCAGCTGAAGCGTACATCTTGATGGTGTTAACAGAGACAATGGGAACCAAATGTTGAGACAAGTGAATGCAAACTTAACACAATGGTTCTTGATATGCTGAAAGATGTAAAAGGAACTGTCTGAAAAGTATCTGGTAGTGGGTGGGGGAGAGAAAGCAAAGTCACTGATTCATTTTATACCCTCCTTCAACAAAAAGTTCTCAAAGGGAGAAGGCAAATAGTATCGATGGCTCCTGGCTCTTGGGCCTTTGTATTGGCAGTCCCAAAGAGAAAACAACAGACTGCTTCTTCAACTTGCAGGAAAGATAAGTGTGAACATCACACTCACAGGTATAGCTAGGAACTCAGGGTCAGCATGAACTACTGTTGGGTGTCAAAACAAGGATATTGAAATTTTCACTATAATTCTTTCTTCAAGTGCCTATAATCTACAGGAAGTCAAAAGTGTTATTTCATGCTACTATCATTTCAAATGGAAATATTTAAAAGCACAAAACATGAAGGACAGAATCTTTGAAAGTTTACCTCATCGGATTCAGGTATGAATGTTTCTAGCATTTCATAGAATTCAGTGAGATTGTTGCTGGAGGAATACTGTTTTCAAACTGGCCTCAATGTGTGGAATCATAACTTCCTAAATTTGTGGAACCATAACATCCCAGGGGTTTATTTATGTTTGAAAGAAAGAAATTTCAGACCTGAGTATATCCCATGGTGAATATGTTCTAAAATCACAACAGAGGGAGATGTGCAGTCATTGGCAAATCTACCACAAACTGCCCATGTCGATACGGTCCCACAAATACATGCACGTGTGGAAATGAAGCATCACACTGAGGTGCGGCCAAGGAAATTTGATAACATTCGAGCACAGCCAGCCAAAGTGCTGATACTAGCGAGGACTGACAGGGCAGCAGCACCCCATGTCTCAGGGTTCGGCACACTGAATAGCCATGAAAGAATGATGCACATTGCACAGGCATTACTCAATGTTGGTGGCTCTGGCAAAGAGCTGCACACACTGCCTGAGTGCCAAACATTGCACAAGACAATGCTGCGTGTTTTCCTGCAGCCAACGAGAGAAACAAACAAAACAAAGCCAAATAAAAGGTGATTTCTGCGTGGTGGATAATAGTCAGCAGGGTGTACTAGGATGGTGTTCCAGATGTTACCTCTCTTGAGGCCCAGGTGCCTTTATATATTTATGGATATTGAAATCACATTGCCTCATTCTTTGGGTGGGGGAAGATATTGACCTGAATCGATGACATCTCTCTGGGGGTTTTCACCACAAGCAATCAACGGGGCCAATAAGAATGCCACAGCAGTTAAGGTACAGCTTATAGGACATTAAGCACAATGATTCTGTACATTCATAGAAATTTGAGTAGTGTTCCTGATTAAAGGGTGGACTTTGGGATCCATAAATTAAAAAGAGGAATCCAGTCAAGTAATCTATGAGTCTCACTCTTCACCGTAATTCGATATCGGAAGCCTTCATGGGTGTAAGGAGCCATCAGGGGTCACTGTACAATCTCGCAGGGCTCCTTGTCCTTGGTTGCCCAGCAAAAGTAGCCAACCACAGTTATGGCTGGTTAAATAGAAGGAAAGGGAATCAGGGCAGGGGCTCTTTAAATGGCTCAAGAAGAAGGGCTTTAAAGGGCTCTGAGGGAGGAGGAGGGGCCAAAGACACAGAGATAAAAACCAAACAAAAAACCAAGAAAAGGCTTGCTCCACAGCAAGCTCAATCTGTCATCCTGACTCTAGAGCTATTTATCTACAGCTATTTATCTACAGCTAGCATTATTACATATGCATTCTCTCTGATCCTGCAGCTACTTAACTTTATTGCTCTATGGAGAATTCACTTTAGTCCTGCAGTTACTTATCCAAACTGTGAATCTTCATCCTGATTCTGTCAGTACTTACCTATATTGTACTATAGGCATCTAAGAACATGAGAACATAAGAAGAGCCATGCTGGATCAGACCAAGGGTTCATCTAGTCCAGCATTCTGTTCACACAGTGGCTGCCCAGCTGCCCATGGGAAACCCACAAGCAGGACAGGAGTGCAAAGCACCCTCCTGCCCATGTTCCCCAGCAACTGGTGTACATAGGCATACTGTCTCTGATACTGGAGGTAACATAGAGCCATCAGGACTATTAGTCATTGATAGCCTTCTCCATGAATCTGTCCACTCCCCTTTTAAAGCCATCCAAATTGGTGGCCATCACTACATGTTGTGGAAGTGAATTCCATAGTTTAACTATGCCTGATCTGTAGCTACTTACTTTACTCTGTGACTATTTATCCTGCTCCTGTGGATACTGACGGTATCACCCAGCAAATATCCACCCTGGTCCTGCAGCTACTTATCTCACTCTGTGATCTTCCACCCCAGTCCTGTAGCCACTTACCAGTCATCAGGCGATCACTCGTGACCGAGTAAGATTGTCTTCCGGGATAAAAGGAGGAAATTCTAAAGAAGATTGTGTAGACTCTAGCGATGGGTCCGTAAGTGACTGTGGAGGCCAATTCTAGATCCACACAGCTTCCCACAGTGAGGACACAGGTTACCAGATAGGAGATGGTCCTGTAAAGGATTCATTTGACGTGCTTTTCGCTTAGCACGTTTCTCCCTTTCACCTTGCACTCGGGCTTCTTCAAAGTCCATGGAACCTTTGTGAAAGGCCAACCTCCATTTAGATCGTTCATGGGCCAGAGCTTCCCAGTTTTCGATGTTTATATTGCATTTTTTTAGATTAGCCTTATGAACATCTTTAAACCTCTTATATTGACCACCGATATTCCGCTTTCCATTCTTGAGTTGGGAGTAAAGTAACTGCTTTGGGAGACGGCAGTCAGGCATTCGAACAACATGACCGGTCCACTGAAGTTGGCGTTGAAGGATCATTTTTTCAATGCTAGTAGTCTTTGCTTCTTCCAGTACACTGACATTTGTTCGTCTATCTTCCCAAGTAATTTGCAGGATTTTCCGGAGGCAACGTTGATGAAACCTTTCAAGGAGGTGGAAGTGACGTTTATAGATAGTCCATGTTTCGCAGGCATACAATAAAGTTGGTAATACAATGGCTTCATAAACCAGTGTTTTGGTCTTCTTACAAATATCCCGATCCTCGAACACTCTATGTTTCATTCGAGAAAATGCAGCACTTTTTGATGTTAAGTGAGAGACCAAGTTTTTCGTATGCTTCTGCAAAAGCATTTAGGATAGTTTGGAGATCATCCTCTGAATGTGCGGAGACCACATTATCATCAGCATACTGAAGTTCCACAACGGAGGTTGTAATTACCTTACTTTTTGCTTTCAGCCTGCTGAGATTAAAAAGCTTTCCATCTGTTCGATATATAATTCCCACACCAGTGGGAAGTTTCCCCTTGACAAGATGTAAAACCATGGCGATGAAAATGGCAAATAATGTTGGGGCGATAACACATCCCTGTTTAACACCTGATCCCACTTTAAATGGAGCACCATGAGAGCCGTTGTTGTCCAAAACCGTTGCCGTCATGTTGTCATGGAGAAGTCGCAAGATATTCACAAATTTATTGGGGCATCCAATTTTCATAAGGATAGTCCAGAGAGCTGTACGGTCTACAGTATCAAAGGCCTTAGCCAAATCGATAAATGCCATATAAAGGGGTTGATTTTGCTCCCGGCATTTTTCTTGGAGCTGACGTGCAGTAAAAATCATGTCTACTGTCCCTCTAGAGGGGCGGAAACCATATTGAGTTTCAGGGAGGATCTCTTCTGAAATAGATAGAAGACGGTTTGCGAGAATCCTAGCAAATATTTTACCTGCGGTTGCTAAGAGAGAAATGCCCCGATAGTTTCCACAGTCTGTTCTATCACCCTTCTTAAAGAGGGTGATAATTATGGCATCCCTGAAGTCTTCTGGGTATTTCTCCAGAGACTTGCTTTATCCTGTGGCTACTTGCTAAAATTCCCAAGACGTGAGTCTGATCCTGCAGCTACTGACTTGAATGATCCTGTGCTGCAACAAGGGCTGTATTTGCATAGGTACATCATTCCTTTGGGAGGAGAACAGGAGAAAGAGACATGTCCCCCTTGGCGGAAAGGGCACACCTTGTGACGATGGGACGACTCTGGTAGTTTGAGCATGTGCTTAAAAACCTATGGCAGTGACCCAGGGCACACTTCACTAAGCACTGCTGTGCTCCTTCACTCTTTCCAGTGGGGCTTGTTTAGTGCTTCCTTGAAACAGGAACGGTACAGGGCTGTTTGGCGCCCTAGGCCAAATTATATTAGGCGCCCCCCTCGTGCCGTGGGGGGGCCTACCTTCCCACCGCCCCCGCTGCTGGCTGCTGCTGCCGCCGCCTCCTCCTCCGACGCGATGGGACCCCGCGCTTTACGACGGGAAGGGAGGTAGGTGGCTGGCGGGCGGGCGCGTGCGCGGGGGGGGTTGCAGCGGCGGCAGCGGCAGCGGCCGGCAAGCTGGCGGGGAGGCGCAGCGGAGGCGGCAGGCAGGGCAGGAGCGCGCCGGAGGCGAGGAAGGGGCGCAGAGTTTGCGCCCTCTTCCGCCACGCGCCCTAGGCAGCCGCCTGGGTCTGCCTAGCGGTAGCGCCGGCCCTGCCTTGAAAACACTTCAGGGTGAAGACATGTAAAATAAAAAGAGCGCTCACAGCAGGTTCTTTCCAACTTCACAACTGAATTGATGGATGACCACACCAGCACCCTATCCATATCTACTCAGAAGTAAGTTCCATTGAATTCAAGGGAGCTTATTCCCAAGAAAGTTGGTATAGGATTGCAGCCTTCACTTTCCTGTTAATTGCTTCTCAACAGAGAAAGAGGTCCCTCTTGGGAAGATCCAATGTGTGCCTTAATTCAGGCTTCTTTCTGCTCTGTGCCACCTTTCTATAGACAATGATATTTTTGTTTGAAGATCCCAATTTCTTACACCTACTGAGTTCTGAAATGCCTGCTGCAGCGGAATATGTGACTCCCAGCGAGAGGTCAGCTCAGAGTTGGTGTCATTTATCTCTCTTGCCCTGAGTCATATTCTCTGTCACAGTGGTACCTTCCCCCCCACCCCCCAGGGTAGGCTGGTGACTCCTGTGTCAATGGGAGCTCCTAACCCATTGCATCTTTTTGCTTGATCTTTTATAGGAGCTATCCATGGCGCTGAACTCCTTCCCCAAATAGGTTCACCACCATGGATAGCTCCTATAAAGCTCAAGCAAAAAGATGCAATGGGTTAGGAGCCCCCACTGACACAGGAGTCACTGGCTCCCACTGCCTTTTCTTTTTTTTTTTTTGGTGCACTTGTTGCTACCTCTGTGTAGGGAATGGCATCAAAGGCGGAATTCTAGAGCCGCTGGGTTCCTTGAGAGCCATTGCTGACAGCAAAGGATGTCACAAGAGAGGCAGTCCTAACAGGACCGGTGCAAGGCAGTTTGGAGCCCTAGGCAAGATCAGATATTTAGTGCCCCCCCTTCCCACTTGAGAGCGCTGTATTTTGTTTTCAAGGCGTTTCTGGCATCCCCTTTAGCCCTGCGCCCTAGGCGGCTGCCTAGTTGGCCTAATGGTAGCACCGGCCCTGAGTCCTAAGGGTTGGTGATGGGTGGGATGGAGTCTCCATGGGTGAATCTTCCTTCTCTTCAACAGAGAAATCTGCAGAAGTCTGTTCCCCAGTTGCTGCTTCCCAGGCTGGCTCACGCAGGAGATCCCCTTGAGCCTCTGGTTCCAAGGCCTCCTCTGGTTCTTCCTCCTCTGAGAAGGAGCTTCCTGCCATCTCTTTGTCTGAACCATAATGTAGGGCTCCAGTTGGGAAGCAAAACTTACTGAATATAATAAAACCCACTGGCCAAAATCCAAACCTCTGTGAGTCTCCCAAATGCCTGTGGACCTCACACCGGGGGATGGGGGGTCAGTAGTGCGGGATGTTTCACATGTCCAGTGGGGAGCATATGCTGAGCATTCCTTAACACTGAAGTGAATGGGAGCAGCTCCTGCTCACGTGGAGCTCTGCGTGCACATAGGAGCCCGATCTGAGGAGTAAAGTAGTTGACAGTGCAATGCTAGGCTTGTTTACTCAGAAGTAAGTCCCACTGTGTACAATGGCCCTCACTCTCAGGTTAGTGTGTATCAGATTACAGCCTGACTCTTGGCAACTGACTCTAGCCCATACTTTTTAGGACGAGGGTGGTATTAACTGTTGCAAGCAACCTTCTCTTCCAGAGTCATAGACTTTGGCACATACCGTAAGCCTTTGGACCAGCAGAGCAAAACCATGCAGGTTTCCTCTAGATGGGTGGCGTTGAGAGATATTTTCTGTACATAAATGTCTTAGGGTGCAATCCTATGGCTGGCTAGACAGAGTCTAGCCAGCCACAGGAGAGGTCGGACTCCCAGCTCCAACCTTGGAAATGCATTCCGAGATCAGAGCTGGGACTCTGACCACGGAGCACCCTCCCTCCACCCTCACAGCCAGTGTGGAAAGAACCGCCCCGGCTGTGGCTCTGAAGTCAGAAGACGGACCTTGGAGCCGAACGTTTGCGGGCATTCTGGGGAGCAAGGAGGGGAGGAGACAGGCTCCACCGCGATACACAGTATCCTGGTGGCGCCTCTGCCTCTCCTCCTCGCACTCCAGGGAGAAAGACTTAAGACGGCCAAAACTGGCTATCTTTTGCAGGGGGGGAGGACCGCAGAGGCGAAGTTCGCCTCTGTGCACCTTCCACCCTCCATTGGATGCCCGCAATCCTCCGGGTTTGGAAGGTTACGGGCAGCCACATTGGATTGGGCTGCCCATAAACTATAGGCAAACTTAAAGGAGAGCAGAGCACAGCTGATTGTCTCAGGTAACCACGTGAAAATATCTGGTCATATTAATCCACAGCTAGAACATAAAATTCAACATCTAAACTTTCCTTTTGCCTTTTCAACCTAGTCAAATTATACAAGCGTGAGCTTTACATGTCTAATGAAGTACAGCTCAAGAGATTAGGAACAAAGCCTTTCTGTAGAACTAACATGCACTTCAGCTATGTGAGTGCAGGGACTGTTGCTTATCCACAAATAGGTTCTGTCAGTTTCAGCTTTTTATCTTGGATGTTCCTGAAGGAATCTGGATTAGCATAATGAGGACGTTCATGAGCCATCTCATTATAATTTTAGAATTTTTTTCAGCACTGAAATAATATACTTTGTTTTCAAGTTCCAGTACTTATAAATGTTAACTTTTGGAAACATTTCTGTTGAAAATGGAACTTGTAGTAATTCTACCACACATTTGTTTATATACTACTACAATCTGGGGAGGGTGAGGAGAAAGACACAGCAATTATGACAACCTGAGCATTGATACAATGTCATTCAAAGCCGCAGACAGCTGGATCTGCCTTTATCAGCTCTACTGGGCTTCTTTTTCCTCATCCTCTAATTGGACACGTCTGAAGGGGATGAATATTGCACAGCTCTGCATTCCAGGTAATTGCAAATAATTCCAGATTAATCCAGGCCAGCTCGAATAAATAGGCTACTGGGTTTCATAATGGAGCCAGCCACTTACGAAGCACAGTAACCGTATTCTTTCCCCACCCTTAACTACAGTGTGTTACTGAGAAGCTCAGCCATGATGGCTTTTGTACACATGTAGTTTGTATCTTTTTTAAAAAAAAATTGGTATCACCCTAGCACTGTGTCTAATAAGTGCAATATGTATTTTGTTTTGGGAAAGACAACTCTTTGCATGAGCAAAGGACCTGTGTGGCCACTAGGAGCCAAAGGATCCTCTGGTAGTCAGAGATGTTGAAGAGTCCTTGGTCTCGAGTCACGAGTCGAGTCACGAGTCTTTGGACCCGAGTCTCGAGTCCGAGTCCAAGTCCTTGGTCCAAAATGGTGACTCACGAGTCACTCCCAAAGCTGACTCCATGAGTCCCTATTAAAATCAATGGGGGGGGGGGGTTCCCAGCAAAATAAGGCTACTTCAGATGTGTGGCTTAAATAAATTCTAGGCACAAGTGTGCCTTTTTATCTCAAAACTCTGCCACTGATTTTGACAAGAACAGACCAGGCAGAGAAACCCAAAATAACCAGGCAGGCAGAGGAGGCAGGGAACCACAAAGCAGGCAGGCAGAGGCCTTTGTCTTGGACAATTCAAACTGTGGAACTGGTTAAGAAGAGACCAGGCAGGCAGAGGAGGCTGGGAACCCCAAACAGGCAGGCAGACAGAGCCAAACCCAAAATGTCTGAAAGGTTGCATTAGGAAAATGATTTTAAAAAATAAACTTGGATTGTTACTGCAACTAGGTCCAGACTGCACCTGCAGGTGGCATCAAGCAGGGATGTTGACGAGTCCTTGGTCTCGAGTCCCGAGTCGAGTCTCGAGTCCCATTAAAAATATTGGGACTCGAGTCCGACTCGAGTCAGAGGGGGGACTCAGTCCGACTCACGAGTCGAGTCCTCGAGTCCGAGTCCCCATCCCTGCTGGTAGTATGCTAGGCTATCTGCCTTTATTGTAATTAAAGTTCATGAGGAGTGTGTCTCCTCTACTGCAATTTAATCAAAGGAGCAATACATAAAGCAATACACAAAGCTAGGCAACTTGGCAGAGGTGGTGTTAGGGGGTGGCCCACTAGGGCTGGAGCCCCGAATCTTACCTTTTTTGGAGCCCTGAATCTCTGGGAGGCCACCTGCCCCACCACCCTGCTGTCCATGGGCACTTGCTGAAATGAAGGTACAGGGGCCCTGATTATCCCTGTTGCACCTGATCCCTCTGGACTAGCTGGCTTTTTGCCCACATGTGCTTCCCCGCCTGCTGCCCCCCCCTTGAATCTTTCTGCCTGAGGTTTTTGTTCTGAAATCAAATACCCTGTCCACCAGGGATGGGGACTCAGACTCGAGGACTCGACTCGTGAGTCGGACTGAGTCCACCCTCTGACTCGACTCAGACTCGAGTCCCAATATTGTTAATGGGACTCGAGACTCGACTCGGGACTCGAGACCAAGGACTCGTCAACATCCCTGCTTGATGCCACCTGCAGGTGCTGCCTGGACCCAGTTGCAGTAACAATCCAAGTTTATTTTTTAAAATCATTTTCCTAATGCAACCTTTCAGACATTTTGGGTTTGGCTGCCTCTGCCTGCCTGTTTGGGGTTCCCTGCCTCCTCTGCCTGCCTGGTCTCTTCTTAACCAGTTCAACAGTTGAAATGTCCAAGACAAAGGCCTCTGCCTGCCTGCTTTGGGGTTCCCTGCCTCCTCTGCCTGCCTGGTTATTTTGGGTTTGTCTGCCTGGTCTGTTCTTGTCAAAATCAGTGGCAGAGTTTTGAGATAAAAAGGCACACTTGTGCCTAGAATTTATTTAAGCCACACATCTGAAGTAGCCTTATTTTGTTGGGGAAGAACCCCATTGATTTTAATAGGGACTCGTGGAGTCAGCTTTGGGAGTGACTTGGGACTCGGGACTTGTGAGTCACCATTTTGGACCAAGGACTTGGACTCGGACTCGAGACTCGGGTCCAAAGACTCATGACTCGACTCGTGACTCGAGACCAAGGACTCTTCAACATCCCTGCTGTCCATACACCCCTTTTTACAAATAGGGGTTTCCTTAGGAGACAGGGTCCCTTAGAAGACACATGTACATACACACAGACACTTTAGAGCATATGTAAGTTAGCATATACAAATTTGTGCTTTTTTGTTGTTGTTGTTGTCCTGTGGGCCTGAGCCCTGGATCTTTTCGGCACCACCCCTGCAACTCGGGATAAATGCAAAAGGCTTCCTGGCCCCAAGTTACCACTTCTTCCATATAAGTTGAACCAGTCTTTACGTTCTGAGTGGAAGGGCTTGCTGATCAGCTGAGGTTTGTGGGGCCATGGTGTGGCGAAGGGCCTTCTCAATTGTGGCACCCACCATGCGGAATTATGCCCCCAGCGAGATCAGGCAAGCTTCTAGCATGGAGTGTTTCTGCCGACAACTGAAGACACATTTGTTTGCCCAGGCATTTCCCTGACTGCTAGTATTGTCAGCGACCCCTAGATATTTTAATTGAAATGTTATTGTTTTTATCTTTGTTTTATTGTTTTAATGACTGGTTTTATCATATTTTATCATGATTTTATAATGTGAAACCACTTTGGGATTTTATTTTTATTTTTTTTAAAAAAGAGAGAAGTGGAATAGATTATTATTTTTTTGAAATAAAATAAAAACTTGGTAAAGCAGCCCATGAGGGTAACTTTAAATGGGCCAATCTAAAGCCTCAGTGGGAAATATAACCCAGTCGTGAAGAATCCTCACCTGAAGGTGAATTATTAGGAAAATCATCACCTGGACATCTTTCCCCCCCCCCCTAAGAACCTGCTCTTGTTTGCCTCTTAGAAGCATGGTCATGGGCATCCACAGGAATTTTTTTTTTGTGGGAGGGGGCAAAGCTGCACAGCAGTTTGTGGTTGTAATTCGTGCGCATAACACACACCGCTACAACACCTGTGCACTTTCCTTGTGTGTGCTCCTTGTTGCTTAATGTCACATTCCATGACATTTAGAAGCCTACACAGAGTAGTAGAAGATCCTGGGAATTGAGCAGCATTAATGCAGAATGGCATTATATTCAAGAAGCATCATGAACTCCAACAATACTTTATTTGGAGTGAGGGATAAACCCCCTCCCCACATAGGAACAAGAGAAAAAAACCCAAAATGCACAAACACAGTACAGCTAGCTTAAGAATATCATTTTTTAAAAAAGTTGCATTGAACCATCGTGCTCATTAAACCATATTGTCCAGCAAAAGTTAGAACAAAATTTCTAAGTCAAGGACTTGAATCTCCGTATGGCTATTTGGCTCAAGAGCAGGGGTAGGCAACTTGCTGCCTCTATATATTTTGGACTACAACTCTCATAGGCCCCAGTTAGTAGGGCCAATAGTTATGGGTTATGGGAGTTGTATTCCAAAGATCTGGAGGGCACCCGGTTTCCTACTCCATGCTCTAGAGTCTAGAGGAATAGTCATCAAATCTGTATACTGGAGATGCTGAAAGAACTACTGAAAAAAACTTAAGTTTGAATTAATTTTCTAGAAGGATTTTTTAAATACTGTTTTCATGGGGTTAAGTGGTTTTGATGCCATGTATGTGATAAAGTATGTACAATAAAGAAAACGACTGGTTTACTCATAGATTACACAGGACTCTGCATTATCCCCAGTCAGACCACTGGTCTATCTAACGTAACTCAGTGTTGCCTACACTGGCTTGCAACAGTTCTCCAGGATTTGAGACAGGAGTCTTCACCACCAGTCTTACCTGGAGAGGCCAGAGTTTGAACCCGGAACCTTTTACATGCAAAGCCTCTGCTCTAGTACTGAGAGACTGCCTTTCCCATTTGTTACAACTACAATGCTACAAGTGTGATCTGGTGAAAAGTGAAGCACTGAAATTCAACAGATTGCAGTGGGAGGGTTAAGAATGGGCTTTAGTATTTCTCACTAAAGTCAATGAAATTAAAGGCACTGAACATTGGATGGATTGTGCCCTTTCTCCTCCCTTTGATATATCCCATTAATTCTTTTGCACCTCACTATGTAGCTGTGTATCTGTTTATTATAATTCAAAACAAAGCGTATACAGTGAAATCCTAGCAAGCAGCATAAAAATTGCTTAGAAAATGGGGGTCTATTATGTAAGTAATATATTTTGATGAATGTATAATGAATTTTAATTATATAAAAGGAGCTTTTCCTCTTGTTGGGCATTAATTTTCTTCTATGACCGTATAACACAGGAAGACAATTTTCTTCTCCTTTTTGCAAAGCTTTTCTATTATTTGTAGAAATCATTAATCTTTCTGCTTTTTGTGTAAGAGATAATTGATTTTAAAATTGCTAAATTAAAATAATCAGGTTATGTTAAATTAGGCATCTGTGATACAGCCTGATGTGACTTGATGCAAATTTGAAAGAAGCAGGATTTTACTGCTTCAAAGTAAGTATGATTAGCAGAATCATGATAATCAACTTGTGCCCCACAAGTTGTAAACCTTAAACTAGTGACCTTCTAATTGCTTAAGTTGTGATCATAAGCGGTCAGGCAAAAAAGCTTATGCCAATGTGTAACTTTCCCCCTTAGTAGTATAACCCAGCAGAATTCATTTTTGATAACGTCCGCAGAGACAACTCTTTTGTCTACCACAGTGTTCTCCAACCTTGGGTCCCCAGATGTTTTGGCCTACAACTTCCAGCATGCCCCAGCCAGCTATGCTGGCTGGGGCATGCTGGGAGTTGTAGGCCAAAAACATCTGGGGACCCAAGGTTGGAGAACACTGGTCTACCAAGATTCCATTACACTCTGGTCTAACCAAGAAAAGCCCCATTCCAGTCAGTGTTCCTAAACTGGGGAGAATAAACACGTGAAAGGAGGGAGCATGCTAGTCTCACCCCCTCTGTCATCACTTTTGTCACCCTCTATTTGTGGAGCGTGACTTTCAGAAGAGGAGAGCCTCCTGAAGCTCTCCACGTGATTCAGAATGCTGGAAAATCAGCATTCAAAATGGATGTACATGTAACTGCAGATGGATAGGAGGGAGGGAGGGAGGGAGGGAGGGAGAGAGAGAGAGAGAGCGGTGTGTCATCTACATATTGGTACCACCTCAGTTCATAGGGAGCAGGTTTAATTCCATTCTCAAGCGCACGCACACACGTAAGTGAATGGTTGCTATTTGCTCTGCTGAATGCAAAATCTGTTCCCCACACTACTGGCAGCTGCCCTGCAGCAGGGTGCAAAGTATTTTCCTATGCAGAGATGCAATGTAGCCCCTAGGAATCTTTCCAGTATATACATCTTCTCTACATGCACACACATCATAATGTGGGGCATTTTGCGAAGTACTATACTAAAATTAATGGCCCTCAGATTATCAAACATTCCCTAGTCAAAACATCAGTGTAATAAAGTTGTAGTTCACCACATCTTAATTTTCCCTAGCGAGTAATTAAAATATTAAAGTAAGTTTAAGATGTGCTAAATTACCATTTCAGTACATTAGCGAGGCTTGTGTCGATGAATCTTGAATTTTTAATATTGGAAAATGTTATAAACAGTGTGTGCATTAACTTATAATGTGCATTAGTTTTTAAGGGGATGTACACAGCATATATCATCATGAAAACACATATCACTAAGTCATGGCATGGTTTGTTGAAACCTGGCATATCGTTGTGTCTGAACCCATCCTTGCAAACAAATCATGGTTTGTTAACCAGCTATAAACCACAACTCATCGGAAAAAAGGCAGGGTATAAATATAATAAAATAAATAAATAAATAAATAAAACTCATGGCTTATTCTTGGCTTATGAAGTTTGGTTTGATTAAACCACGGCTTGTCGTGATATCTGAACCCAGAACTGTGGCTTATCCCTGGCTTGTTTGTGCTGATGTCTGTCCTGAACAGAAGCACCTAGCAAGAGCAGTCTGAAAATGAAACAACTCTGAAGGCTGGTGGGAGAGAAATAAACCAGAAATAGGGAAAACAAGCCATGGTTTGCTTGGCTGAAAGACAGTTCATGGCTAAAGCATGGATTATGTGTGAATGCTGCCATGATGTATATGTCATGTTCTCTCTGTCATTAAGGCATAGAAGAATGTCCCTTAAAATGCCCTAGCACACCAATTCCTATGTTATTCAACATCTTGCAAAGTGGTCTAAACTCTTTGGCTGTAAAAAAAAAAAAAACTATATTCATAACGTAACACTTCAAGAACATTAATGTCACAATCCTATGCATGTCTACTCAGAAGTAAGTCCCACTGAATCCTATACCCATGATGTATAGGATTGCAACCTCAATGTAAACCTTCAGAGGTCAACTCGTCCCACATGTTCCAGGGGTATCTTCAGGCATGGCCAGTTGGCAGGGGCAGGTAGGGCACCGAACTGCTACTTCCTGCTTCCTCCTCCCTTGACTGACTGAGACCGGCACACTCGCTGGCCTGGCTGCTTGCTCAGCAATCATGCGGGCTGCTGATGTGCTGCACAGAGCAGGAAGGGACTCCTGGTCTGGCTGCACCATTTTAACCAATTGCACATACACGACAGTGCGTGCATGCCTATAGAAAATAATGGCTTCCTGGAAGGCTAAGTCCTACAAAACTGCCAATCTTTTATTTATTTATTTATTTCATTTTTATACCGCCCAATAGCCGGAGCTCTCTGGGCGGTTTACAGCAATTAACAAGACAGACCCTGCCCGCAGGCTTACAATCTAAAAAGACACGACACACAAGGAAAAAGGAATGGGGAGGGAAGAAGGGGGGATATCTATTAATACTCCTGGCAGGGCTGGTGGAATGGCCCTGCGCTCCCTCTCATCTCCCTCCTCTCAGCACACACACATCTTGGTGTGTGTGTATGTGTGTATTTTGTAATGAGAAAGGCACAGGCTTTGTGCCACAGGGCAACCAGTCAGATCCAACCTTCATCCTTTTAAAAAATTTCATAATGTTTTATTATTTATATTTTTAACTGTATTTTATTGTTTGTTTTTAACAAAAGAGCTTCGGCTATTGGGCGGTATAGAAAATAAAATAATAACAACAACAACAACAACAACAACAACAACAACAACATACATACATACATACATAAATGAATAAATCCTCCTAAAATGGATGGGGTCAGATGGGTGCTGGAGACAGGTGCCCAGCTTCCACAACTCAGTTTGGCTGGCTGGTTCAACTAGCCTGGCCAGCAGCCAGTGGCTAACCGGAGTGCTAGTGGGCAGAGCCACTGATTGTAGAGAGTCACCCAGACAGTATGCTTCACTCCCAAGTCTGCACTGCAAAGAGTAGCAGCTGCTGCTCCAACCCAGCTGTTTGTTGTGTGCACGATGATCACATTCATCATCATCATCCCAGTATGATCTTGTGGGTCTCATTTTCCCCAGATCAAATTATTATTATTATTTTTAAAATGTGTTTGCATGCATGGTGGTGGAGTAAAAATCACATCTCTCTTGTGGGTGGGAAGGAGATTATAAAGGGCCTTAACCATTTAATTTAATTTTTAAAATCCATGTATTGGTTGGGGAAAATAATTTACACAAGCACAAATTAATCCATTTCCACCTCTGTGGTCCCCAATTACTTTATTTACGATGCAATTCTATGTGTGTCTACTTAGAAGTAACTCCCATTGAATTCAGTTGTGCTTGAAGTTTATGTGCCTCAGTTTCCCCTTTCTGTGGTATGGGTTGCTGGCTGTTCGGGATCCAAAGGACTGCTCCACCTCTGCTGATCCACCTTCCACCCCACCTGTCAAATTGGCCACCAGCTTCTACTGGATATCTTGGAGTAACCAATGGCACTTGTGAAAGTTGATTAGAGGGTCATGAAAAACAAAAAGCACAGTCTAGCATGACTGAAACAGTTGGGTGACATTAAATCATGCAAATACCTTGTCTTAAATTGCCTATGTAACATAAAGGCCCATTGGCTGTGAAGCTATTTTTTTCTTCAAGCTGATAAACTAGCTAATAAACTCTGGTGAGAGAAATATTTGCTACAACCAGGACCGGTGCAAGGCAGTTTGGTGCCCTAGGCAAGATCAGATATTTAGCGCCCCCCCTTCCCACTTGAGAGCGCTGCATTTTTCCCCCAAGTGTTTCTGGTGCCCCCTTTCGCCCTGCGCCCTAGGCAGCTGCCTAGTTGGCCTAATGGTAGCACCGGCCCTGGCTACAACAGATAAATTGCCATCCTTGTGGATAATTCAGAGACCACTTACAACGATGTGATTTCCAGCCCCAATCCTAAATACCTTTCCATGGAAGTATGTCCTCTTGACTTCAACATTTATTTTAAAAATAAACCCGCTAATGTCCACATAGTGATGCTCTTTAACTGAAGCCTACCTCCTAGTGCCATAGAGCTACTGCAAAGAAAAGCTACTGAGACCAAGAGCTACTGAAAACCAATTTCATGCCTGCCAAGTACACGATTTCAAGTTAGGACAGAAAGCTAAAGGCAAAAACTCAGCAGCATATTTCGCATTAGGATCTAAGTCTTGGATCTAATCCTGAAAGCAAGTAACCTTTAGTAACCGGTTCATCAGGATAATGACTTAGAATATCTTTGGGGTAGGAAGCATCCCATTCCAGATCTTGGATCTATACCTCCATATACAATAATACCTTTCAGATTGTATGAACTGCTGTGAGACCAATTTTTCTCAAAGAGCAATGCTTTTACCACATCCGAGAAAAAGAACATAATAAGAGGAAAAGTTAGAAACAATTAGATGCAGTGACAGATTTCCCCCTCCCTCAGTAGCAATCCCCTATTTTTCTATGCATTAAGAAGAAACATTACAGGAAGAAGCGGTAGGGAATAGCAACATTTGAATGATAGAAAGGTAGCTGATATTAGGAGTAATGTACTTTCTGCTTCAACCTTGCAGGTAATTTCTATGCACAGCAAGGAAGAGAAAAGGGGCGGGATGCAGAGAAGAACAGCAACGAGAACAAAGGTCAAAAGTATACATTGAGTAGCCATTTATAGTTTTTACTGAGTGCACATCAGCTGTGTGTGTGTGAGCCTTATGTTTATTGAACAGAAATTGCAGGCAAATGTAATAGGAAAATGAAAGACCCCTGATGTAAATGCTACTATTGACTGTAGATATATCTTAGCAATGAATTGTTCAATGGAAAAAAAACTATTCAGGGCGCAATCCTATGTCCCTCTGACCTTACCTGGGTGGATATAGGATTGGGGCTGGATGCCCCTACGACCTCAGAAATCTTTTCTGGGGTCGCTGTGCCTCAGAGCGCCCTCCCTTCCCACCTCATAGCCAGTGCGGTTCTTTCCACGCCAACAGGGGACAGAAGACGGTCTTCCATCTTTGGCTCCCCCACATGGGGGGCGCGCGCTGTAGTGCTACCATGGAAGACCATTGTAAACTCGAGATGTTAGGTTTGCTGTGCCATCTCTCCATGCTTATCTGCAGGGCGTAAGCATGCATTCTGTTTATGTAACCTGTTGATTTCTTCTCTGAGACTTATTGGAGAAATTTCAATAAAATTAGCTTCTTTTCCTTCACCATTTGTGTATTTATTGCCTTTGAATCCCTTAGTGGAAAGAACCTTTGCTGTTTGGCAAAACAGGGGCATTCCTGGCAGCAGGGAGGGGAGGAGTGAGGATCCGCTGGATCCCAAGGAATCCAGGCGGCTCCTCAGCCTCTCCTCCTCGTAAGGAGAGGCAAAACATCTAGATGGCCAAAATTGGCAGTCTAGATGTTTGTGATGTTTGCGAGATATCCTATCCACCGCGCTCCTCCCAGCCTCAATAGGATGCCCATAATCCTCCGGATTCAGAGGGTTACAGACAGACTCATAGGATCACGCTGCCCATGATAAAAAAAACAATTGCCAGTCTAAGATAAGAGTTAAGGCTATCTCATGTTGGCTCTCAAGTCTCACAAAGCCAGGAAATGGGAAGTTAAGGCCGATGCCTTAACTGATGTGCGCCGTGATCACTGTACTGATGTTGTGCCATGTCACAAACTGTGCTTGCTTACAACTTACCCTCCATGCACTCACACCTTTCCTTGGTCTTTCTGGCCCAAACCCAGATGGGGAGAACCAGCAAAGATGACCCACTGATCCTATATTGCCTTATGAAGCATCTGAGCCTTACTGTATTGCTAGCGGGATCACCTGGGGGGGGGCAGGCACCATGCTGTGTGTGACATTGCGGGGGACGGGGCTATGCTGTGTGACCCCATTCCCCACTCATGGAGATAACTGGATTTAATAACTCCTAAATAGAATCTGTATAAACATTGCACATCATGTTCACAAGGAGAACGGGCACAAATGTACAGCATAAACAAGGAACTTCGACCACTCCCTGCTCAAAATGCAAGTGAATCCAAGGGAATGCAGAGAACTTGTATAGGATGACAGCATCATCAGGCGGTCTTGGATTGTGCAGAGTCTATGTGTATAGGGTGAGGGTCTCCAATGCAGTGCCCACAGACACCTCTCTTGGTTTGTTTGTCTGAGCGTGGAAAGCTAAGCAGGGTCAGGCCTGGTGATGACTTGGATGGGAGACCCCTCTTCTAGTTTCCTGCACTGAGCAGGGGGTTGGACTCGATGGCCTTGTAGGCCCCTTCCAACTCTATGATCTATGGAAAAAATTTGTTTAAATAAATAAATAAATAAATCTGGGAAGCTGGCATGCTACAAAGCAAAGTGTCAGCTTCTAGCACCATCTTTATTTTCAAGAATGCCTCTGGGCCCTACATCTCTGAGCCTCAACAGTTTATAGTCAACTGTGTATAGTCTGGTTGAAGGGCAGGGGGCAGGGTTCAGTGGACTGAACCACTTGATTGAATCAGGGGGGGAATGCTGGACGTTGCTTAGCAACAGGTTTGGATTCATTCTAATACTCCTCTGACAGTTAGAGTAGCCTAGTGTTGACTGACTTAATTGACACTTGCTAGGGTTTACCTGTGTGTGTTTTCCTTACTTCAAAGAACTGATTGAGTAATGTTCAAGAAACTGCACTACTGTAACCATCAAGTTTTAGTACCTGAGTAATCTTGTTACAGTTATTTATCTTTTTAAAAGCATCTACTTACAAACATGTCCTATGTGTGCGTTTTTCTGAGAGAAATCTGTTGCTGCTTTTGCACTCTGCCATCATTCTTTTAGTCTCACCAGTTTGCCTTTCGGGAAATAGGTGTTTTCTGACCATGACCACAATGGCAGCCATTTTGTGAAAGGGCAAGCTCCCATGGCAGCCATTTTGTGAGAGTGCTTGCAACACTTTCTCAACATTCCAAATGTGCTAACTGATCCAAAAGCTTTGGGGAACCTTGGTATAGGGCAGTGATGGCAGGGCCGGTGCTACCATTAGGCCAACTAGGCAGCTGCCTAGGGCGCAGGGCTAAAGGGGGCGCCAGAAACACCTTAAAAAAGATACAGCGCTCTCAAGTGGGAAGGGGGGGGCGCTAAATATCTGATCTTGCCTAGGGCACCAAACTGCCTTGCACCGGTCCTGAGTGATGGCGAACCTTTTTGAGCCCGAGTGCCCAAACTGCAACACAAAACCAACTTATTTATTTCAAAGTGCCAACACTGCAATTGAACCTGAATACCGAGGTTTTAGTTTTAGAAAAACAACTCATACAGTTGTCCGAACTAATTAACATCCTTTTGTCTTAAAAGAAAAACACAATAACAGAGCTTTCAATGATACAAACAGTTTTTTGTTGGGGGAAAAATCAACTCAAAAAATTATTATAGTACTACATTGTACACATAGTCTGAAGGGAATTTATATGAACTTTAAATAGTAAAAGTAAAAGTCAACCTGTACTAGGATGAGCAAGATAAACAAGAAAACTAAATGTGCTTAACACATTTTAAACACTTTGTCTTGGACTGCAAACACTGCATTAGGTAAAAGTTTGCATTGGGCATGCTTTTGCACAATTAATGTGATTTTTGCTATTGCATGCATGCTGATAATTGGTCAAACCTTGGTTCATACTCCGTTAGTTTGAGAGCAACACATGCAGCACTCAGGTCAACTGTTAGGGCTTTACATCCAAGCCATGCTCTGTGCATCATTCTTCAAAATCTTTTAAATGTGATAACAATGTAGAAAAGAATTCTGTAACAGGAATTCTAGAATAAAATCATTCTGTTCCACACTGTGAGAAAGAACAAAATCATTGGTGTTTTGCAGAAGGGGACAGTCTTTTCGCGATCTGGTGACCAATGGCTCGAGTGCCCACAGAGAGGTCCCTGCGTGCCAGCTGTGGCACCCGTGCCATAGGTTCGCCATCACTGGTATAGGGTGCCAAAGGTGGCAATCTTATTCATGGTTACTTGGGAGAAAGTCACATGGAACTCAATTGAGCTTACTTACTTTAGAATTGAGATGTATAAGATTATATTGCTAGAGACTAATGCCTTGATTTGAATAGTGCACAATATGGTGATGTGCGCCACTATTGTGCACATTGTCTATTAAATTCAGATTAGCTGATTTGCAACATAAACATGCCTTGTCCCAAAGCGATTATTGATTCCACTTATGTTATTGTTTACATATTATATTTCTAGGTGGTTCTTGGGTTTACTATACCACCCCTCCCCCGCCCAGAACTGCATACTCCCATCCCATGTGCAGGACGTGTTAAAGTTTAAGTCATGTAGCTTTCTTCATTAACCACTAGACAAGACAGGTGCTTGCTTTGCTGTATCTTATTTTAATATTTGATTAAGAATAATACATGAATAAATGAATATCCCACCGATGTATTGACATTTGCTACAAGTGGTTGGTATCTGTGCAGTCTCTGGAATAGTTGCTATAGTTACAAGGCAGTTTTCTATGAATTATCTAAGGAATAAATGAATATGTCCAATAGAAATGAAGTAAAAATGAATATCAGTTTGATAGCCTTTTCCCTATCCTGGTGGTGTGCAATTTAGAATGATGGACAGCTAATAATTGACGATCATATAATGCTGCCTTCTACTGAGTCTGTCCATTGGATTCATCTAGGGTTTCTGCTCTGACTGGCAGCAACTCCCCCAGTGTCTCAGGATGGGAATTTGCACAAATTTCCTTAGCATTTCAAACATAATAATGGGTAAACTGCGGCCCATCTTAGAGATGGAAATCCACGGGAACCCACCCCCCAGCTTGGCCCACTTCCAATAATCAGATTGGAAGCAGGCAGGAAGTCCATCAAGCTCAAATGAACCAGGCTTCCCAGCATCAGCACATCCTTAGCATGTTGTTGAACTGCGACTCCCATCAGCTCTATTCAGCATAGCCAATGGTGAGGGATGATGGGAGTTGCAATCCAACAATATCTGGAGGGTCACATGTTCCCCATCCTGGGACTATGCCCTCCCCAAAGAATTACAAAAGATTGTCCATCTATCTGTATCTATGGAACCTGATTTCCCAAGAAGCTCTGGTGTGTGTGTGTGTGTGTGTGTGTACAGAGAGAGAGAGAGAGAGAGAGAGAGAGAGAAATTTCTAATCCTTTGGGATATAAGTAAACATTTGAAATTGTCAAGCAGGCTCAGGAACCAAAAAAGAATCATGAGGTGCTGTAGTTAAAGGGCTTTTGATTTTCTTGTTCTGTAAAATGTGTGCTTTTCTGGTTATTTCATTTTATTCTATTTTGAGAACTTGTATCCTGCACTATCCATTCAACAACAACAACAAAACCCCACAAGTGTAAAAAGTATTATAATTGTGCTGCTTTGTGATGTATGTTGTATGTGCTAGGATTGGAGAAATGACTGGGATAGAAAAGGTGAGTGAAAGAGCTTTCTGTAATCTTTAGGTAATCTCTACCTTCCTTTAAGAGCTTTTCTACATGAGGCATTTATTGTGTGCTCATGATTCATTCACAGTTGTTTATGGGCTCTTTAGACAACATTTTGCCAGTTTTGCTTCTGTTTTTTCCCCAGAGAACTTGCCCATTTTTTTAGAATGCGGAAAATTGAGTATTATACAGGCAGTCCCCGGGTTAAGAACGTCTGATTTACGGACAACTTGTACTTACGAACCGACTTTGGGGTTCCCCAGCTCTCAAAGATTCTCCCCAGAGAATAGAAGTGCCCTCCCAAAGGACAGACGATTGGCACCAACTTCGTTTTCTTTTCAGTGCCAAATTAAAATGTTTCTTTTGGCGCAAGGATTTTATCATTTTCATATTTTAGAGTTTTACCATTTTAAAATTTAAAATTAATTTATCTTTAAGTTGAATTGGTTGTTGTAGTGTCGTCGTCCCCCCCCCCGCACGCTTCTGGTTGAAGAGCTGTTGTTAATTTGTCTTTTAATGTGTAATTGTATGGTCTTTATATTGGATTTGCTTGTTTGTTTAAATGCTGCGAACGCCACCCCGAGATCCCTTGTGGATGAAGGCTGGTTGAAGGCGCAATCCTATGCATGTTGAGACAGAAAGAAGTCCTACAACTCCCAGTTGTGGGCGTTGTAGGGCTTTTCAGGAGCCCCTTACAGTCCAGTGTCTCTAATTGGAAAAAATATTTAGGATCCTACCCAGCTCTGTAATCCTTAAATCTAAGATTTCTATAAGTAGAGCTATCAATGGGGGTGCCCTGAGGCAACACCTCTTGAGACCTGACAAAGGACAGTTGATAGCTGGTAACATTCTGGTGATGCATCTCAGTGGGACCTAGGATGGCTCAAAAAGGCATAGGTGATGGGTGGAGATGACGCTTCTTTCTTCCCTCACTAGAAGACAAGAGGAAGGGGGGGGGGTGAGGTCTATGTGTATAGCAGAAAGTCAGTCTGTGCTGGAACTGGGTCTGCAATGGAGACAGAAGGCTGACTTTGCTGTTTGCAGGAAGTCCCATGGATTGCCCTAGAAAGCTGATGGGGAACAGTTTTCCCATTGGAGTGTTAATACTGTCAATCCTCATCTTATGCCCACCCTTTATATGTGTAAATAAACTTTGTATCACAGAAATAGCACAAGTCTCCAGTGTTCTTCTAAGGAAGCTGAACCATCACACCACAAACTGAGCTTGCAATTTAGTGACCCGGAGACCTGAAGGAGACCTGCTGTTGAGAAATCTCGTGAACATTCCCACTAGCGCACTAATGTTCCAACTAGTGCAACATTTTCTTCTCAAATGTTGGCTGCCACCAAGCAGTGAATACTATTGGCAAAACTCAGCTATTTCTAGTGAAATAGAGCAAGGTCAATTTGAATCAGTAACATCAGTATTCTGCTAAATCAAGAGGCTTGGGCGAGGAAAGATGAAGAGACAGAGGTTGGCTCCAGGTGCTGGCAAAGCTTCAGATACCTGTTTTTTCAGAGGAAATCCAATAACTCCATAAGTCTAAATTTAGAAGTATCTGCTATATTGAGAAATTAGTAGTAAGGAAAATAGGCATCCCCCCTTTGTAATATCTAACAGTACTTCAGCACAATGTTTTTCCAAGGTCAAATGTCTCCTTCTGTCATAGAGTTATGTCATGGAGTAGAGTTGGAAGGGGCCTATAAGGCCATCGAGTCCAACCCCCTGCTCAGTGCAGGAGAACAGATGTGGGCAGCCCAGGCAGTCACCCGTCCAAGCACTGACCCAGCTCATACCTGCTTAGCTTCAGCATGTGGCCTGTGTTATGTGCTTTCGACGCCACGCTCTCACTTGAAATACTTGTAAGATTCTGTTTGCCAAACCAGTGTTATTTATGTGCAGGAGGGAAATGGTCTAAATCTCCTTCTCGTATAAATACATTGTTAAGATCATAATTCTCTTATATGTTATAAAAGGCCATTGAGAGTAGATAGAAATTCTGAAACTGCTCCATGCCATACTTTTAGATGGTCCTCATGCCAGCAGTGGGCAGACCTCAGTCTACTTTGTTTTTTTACTAGAACCCAAAGATCCACCAATCGGACCCTGGTGCAAGAATCACAGACTTGCAATAAAAGAATTCTGATCCCAGGAATGTGTTTGGAGCACCAGAAGTGAACAGAGCTCACTGTCCTCATACCACACACACTTCCACTCCTGGGGCTTGTCTACACGAGGCATTTAATGTGCACTTGTGATCCCTCACTCAAGGTAGTTTGCGGGTGCTTCATACGATATCGTCATCCTCCAGGACCTCTCCTGTGTTTTCCAGCCATTTCTGCACGCCTTTTTAGAGTGAGGAAAGTCAGGTATTAAATTTCTAAGCAGAACAAAAGCTTCATGTATTTTCGCAATTCCGCTATACTACAGCTATACCACTGCACCACTTGTGGTTGGTTAATACACAGGCCAAAAACCCTGTGTAAAGGCTGCACTTTTCCTCCCGCGATGAAAATGGAAGAAAAAGCCTCAGTCAAGCAGTGGGTTAAACCCCTCATGTAGAGAAGCCCTAAGTTACTTGAAGTTTTCTTCATTTCAGCAGTAAAATTTAGGGTGGGAGCGGAGTCATTTTGATGCCACTTTGGGCTTCTTGGAGGAAAGGCCGGATATAAATGTAACAAATAATTAAATTGTATGAATAAATAGATCACCCAGAAATCCACCAGTAGATCGAGAGTTACCTTCTACCCATTCCTACTCAGGACCATGGTGAAAATGAAAGATGAAATTCCTGACAGCCCTTTCCAGAGAAAACAGTGGCAAATGCCGAAATAGAAACGCTGCAGGGAGATGGTATCCATCTGTGAGAGTCTTTTCCTTTTACCTTGAGGAAAATCGCAACGTGCGCATAATGGTACCCACTGTTAGTAAATATTTTGTAGTGATATTTATTTTAGTTGCATCATAAAATAGTCCTTTTGGCTTTCATTCAATGTGTAGCACAGGTGTTTGGAATAAAATACACTAATGAGTGTATGGTGAATATGGGTGAGATTGCAAATGTCGTTAAACTAACATCGATAATACCTCTCCTTTTTCTTCTTCTTCTTTTAAAAAAACCTTGTTGCTAACTACTGCCATATGGGTTGATGTTTCTGAGTTCATAACACTAAATTATAATGAGACTTACCATTTCAATAACACCTTCCTTTAAGACTCTCAAGTCACCAAGCAAACATTAGTTAAATCAGTCTCACAGTCCCCTGCAATGCAGGCTCATGCAGAAGTTCAGTTCTGAAGTCCACTGAGAAAAATACAACCAAACCACACTGTGGGGAAAGCCATAAAACAGCAGGACCAGGAGAAGTGGCTTGAGTCTGGATCCTAAATATGCCCGCACCTTTCTATTATTGCATGCAATTATTTGTAACTGACACATTCACTGTATGCATTAAAATGCAATGGCAATTTTTTTTTCTTTTAAAGGGTGTTCCCTACACTGCCTTACTGGTTTCAGTTAGTAGGAGCCTAGTACAGATGTTTCCAGGACCCACCCAAAAATGGCAGTGGGGGAGTGGGATAGTGAGACACAGTGAAATGGAAGCTGTACTCTAGGGAGTGGTGAATTACGCTGTCAAGTTCAGCCTTACCCAAGTGAAATAAGTGGGCCTGTGTTCCTGTGAGTGGTGAAACGGCGGAGGTGGTGGTGGATTCACAGTCTTGGGCCTGAAGGAAATGATGGCAAAGCTTGGTCCTCTCCTCAGGTTCTGATTTTAATTGGCCCTTCCCTTGAGTTTTAGCCTTTGATACCCATCGATGTGTCAGCAGAGGGAGGGCTGATATTGACCCCTCACACAAATGCCAGCCATGATTACTGTGGGCAGTTGCTGGGGAACATGGGCGGGAAGGTGCTGTTGCACTCATGCCCTGCTTGTGGGTTTCCCGTGGGCAGCTGGTTGGCCACTGTGTGAACAGAATGCTGGACTAGATGGACCCTTGGTCTGAGCCAGCAGGGCTCGTCTTATGTTCTTCTCATGAAGTGCTGTTGCATTGTACAGAAGAAAAGAGGGCTGTCCCCACTGGCCTGTGACGGTTGACTTCTTTTTTTGTACAATGCCCCACCCCCTCTGTCATATCCCTGCCAGCTCTGCTCCCAGTGTTCACGCATTCTGAAGACTGCTCTTCACGTGGGGGCTCCCTGCACGATGTAGGGCCCTGCGCAAGCCGAGGTCAGAGATGCGATGGAAGGAGCAGAACCAGCAAGTGCAGCCCCCCCCCACAATCTCATGTAATCTCATGAGAGGCTGAACTCCTGGCACAGGCTCCATGTTCAAACCACTGTGTTTTGACTGATAGAGCAATTAATTTAACTGACAGAGCAACCAGTTAGTGCGCATGGGTGCTTGGGAAATATATGAGTTTCAAATGGGAAACTTGATCTCTATCAGTTATTTAAATTAGACTTTCCCCCCTTGGTGATTGAGTCATTAGTAGTGGTTAGGTGTCAGACTAAGAGGAGGGAGACCCAGGTTCAAATCCTCATGAGACTTGGGGTAGTAATGCACTCTCAGCCTAACCTACCTCGTGGGTTTGCAGTGTGTGAGGATAAAATGGGGGAGGAGCCATGAGCTCCTTGGAGGAAAGGGGGGCTATAAATATAATAAATGAATAAACAGATCTTCTTGATTTAAATAAAGTCTCCCTGTTCATGGTCCGTCTGTCCCCTTACTGCATGAATTCTACTAGAGTGCTGATCGTGCAGATTAATATATAGTCAGGCAACACACAATAAGCAAGCTGAATACTTTTTGTGGGCCCATTTGTGTTTTAAAATTTTAGAAGCAATCTTATGAAATACATGTTCTTAGGTGGGATTCTGCGCAGTCAACAATGGCAGCTGAAGAAAATAATTTCACATTTTATTAGGGTACTGGCCATGTTTGGTCCAGCAGATTTACTGAGTCTGAAACAGCTTTAGTCAAAACAAATCAAATGTGCCGAACAATGTAACCAGGTCTCAAGTTCGCTTCTTGGATTTGAGCATTTTGGAGAAATGCCAGTCCCCTAGTCATCGGTAATGCAATGACATGTGCCCCGGTGAATCACTCAGTCTAGACTCCATGCTGTAGTTTCAGGAACAGACAAATGAATTGCGTCCTTTTAAAATGACAGTCCATGTAGAAGGCACAAATATTTACATCCATTGGCTACAATCCAACACAGAGCTAAGTGTACTTAAAGGCCATTGGTTTTAATGGGCGTTTGCACACTGAACTCAGATTGTGGGCATTGATGTAAGGGCTCTTTGGATTAAATTCAAATTCATACACCTCAGCATTCAACACTTGTTCCAGCATTCTCTGTAAACTAGTTCTAAGCATATGTTCTATGGAAGACGTCCCAGTGAGCTGAGGCTGGAGCTACACATGACAGCAGACCTAGGGCTTCCACTGAGAATGGCAGCCCCATGTCTCTCTTCCCCTTCTTCTCTCTCCTGTAAAGGATAGTGACACAAAATGCAGGACATGATGCTACTGTGATGAAAGGTGTCGCCCCCCCCCCCTCGCTCCAGTTCATTGACTGGCAGCTGCTTGGACAGAGAATCTTGGACAGAGAATCTTGCGGTGCAGCGACAACACATTGTGCAGTATTCCCAGGGAGATGCGGAAAATGAGACATGTAGCTGTTGTTTTTGGCAGCATAGTGTACATATAGATGCCGCTAAACATGCTATTTCCCACAGCAATTGCACAGACAGGATTTCCTGCTCCCCTTCATCATGTTTTGTGTGTGTGTGTGTGTGTGTGGAAAATATATATCTTATTTATTTATTTATTTATTTATTTATTATATTTATGAATCGCCCATCTGGCCAGACATCTGGCCACTCTGAGCGATGTACAATCCAATAAAATACAAGGGGGGGGGGACACACACACACACACACAGTATAAAACACAATTAAAAACAGTACAAAACTTAAAAATCCTAACCCACCCCATATTCCCGCCTGAAAAGCCACGTTTTTAATGCACGGCGGAAGCTAATCAAGGAAGGGGCATGGCGGAGGTCACTGGGGAGAGAGTTCCATAAATTGGGGGCTGCCACAGAAAAGGCCCTCCTCCTAGTCCCCACCAGCCTGGTTTCTCTGGCTGATGGGACAAGGAGAAGGCCGTCCGTGGCAGTTCTTGTTGAGCAGCCTACTTGATGTTGCTGGAGGCGCTCTTTGAGATGAACTGGACTGGAGCCGTACAGGTCTTAGGAACTTACACTTATCCCTTTCCTGATCATAGTTTATAGTAAGTAAAAGCGTATGGTATATGAAGCCACCCAGATAACCAAACTGCCTGTTGGGATGAGACCTTTCATTCTGGAGTAGCTGTATCACCCTACCAAGGGCAGCTCTGCAGGTTTTCAGCCTGGAGTCTTTTCCAGTCCTACTTGGAGATGCTTGGATTGAACCTGGGACCTTCTGCATGCAAAGCATCTGCTCTACCACTTAACGACAACCTTTCCCTTGTGACTGTGAATGTGAGTTCAACAGAGAACGTGCATAAGTACTAACTTACATGAAGTTAGAGCGAATATGTTCAAATGGACATACACACACACACACATAGTTTCATACATTGCCTTATTAATATTTAAATTACAAGTTAGGGCTGCAATCCTGAGTGTAGCTATGCATGCTTACATCCATCAAAATCCCTGGGACTCTAGCACACATAGCTCAGTACAGGCCCACAACTCCTTGGAGCATCGTCAGAACATGTGTGGTAGGTTAGGTGGAGAAATGTTGACCCAATGAATTTAATGATGGGCATGGACTCCACCGTGCAAACCTCATCCACTAAACCAGTGTTCTCCAACCTTGGGTCCCCAGATGTTTTTGGCCTACAACTCCCAGCATGGAGTTGTAGGCCAAAAACATCTGGGGATCCAAGGTTGGAGAACACTGCACTAAACATGGTGCCATATTTTTTGTCTTTACTTGGCTATGGCAGATGTCACTTCAGATGGCAATTGTTGCCTCTTCCGCTATTGTAAGTAAATATATCTGCAAATCAAAGTAGGTAAGCAAAGACACTCACATTATTACTTGGAAAAGTATCAGAGCATTATCCAGGACCCCTTAGGGTTAGCAGCTAAACAATGGGGGACCCTCATGGAGAATCTGGAATATTGCAGTGGTAGGCATAGTGCAGCAGGATAGCTTAAAATGGACATGCTGGCAGGGGATGATGGGAGTTGTAAACCAATATATCTGGAGGGCACCGAGTTGGAGAAGGCAGGCTTAAACTATATTTGATCACAAACAATAGGCCCCCATGATAATTTTGGACACTGATATGCTTAATAGCTATGCCTCTACTGCCTTTTGCAGAGCACTAAAGTGTGCCAAAAAAGAAATGTGCACAAATGTTTTCTTTAATTTTTTATCTATTAATTTTTTTGGTTGGTAGTTTGGAGTTACACAAGCCTACCTGAAATGTGAAGCCTTGCCTGGTCAATGTCCTGGTAAGTCCCTGCTGTCAAAGCAGGCACCATCCATAGACACTGACAAAGCCAGGCTTCAAATATGCTACTTTGCTTTCACTTGACAGCTGTCAAGTGAAAGTAAAGCCACGAGAAGATATTTGCTTGTGAAAGGGGGTGGTAACTATATCACCCCCTTTGCAGTGAGATCCTCTAGGTTTTAATTGTGGACCTGACAGTTCTTGGTGTCCTCCACCTTTTCCACTCTTTCTCAAGCCTCTAGGTGCTCAGGAAAGGAGGAAAGGGTATTCAGGGTTGTCGTGAGGACAAAATGGAGAGCAGGAGGAGGACCATGAAAGCTGCCTTGGGTTCCTTGCAAGAGGAAAAAAGGCGGGATATAAATACAATACATGAATGAATGAATGAATGAATAAATAAAAGTGCAGCCCATCCCATTTATGGGTGCACTTACTTTTGACAGCTGTCAAAAGTAAGGGTTTCCTTTAAAACAGGTTTTTTTTTACAGGGACATATACAGATTTCATGGCTGCATATGTCCCTTCCTCTTGGGTGAAATTCATAAACCACTACTGCTGCCCAGAACTTAGTAAGGTCAGTGGGTTCTATGATATCACAGTTTGATAGATTGCCTCACTATGTCCTCCTAGGACACAATCCTATGCATATTTAGACAGAAAAAAATCCTACACATCCCAGCATGCTCCAGCTAGCCATGCTGCCTGGGGCATACTGGGAATTGTAGGACTTTTTTTCCAATCTAAACATGCATAGGATTGCGCCTTTAGCCCCTTTTCAATCTCCCCCCCCCGCCCACTCCAAAGCTCATATCCAGGGTATGGTTCCCTCCTCTTCCAGGTGTTCATAGAGACATCCCACAAAGTCAGTGCTGCTTTTCTTCACGAACCATCCCCCAAATCTCTTGTGAGATCAAAGAAAACAAAATCTGATAATACTGTGCAGAGCCAGACATAACTGCCTGCTGCTTAGTATTTCAGAGCTTCCCCAAAACACCCTTTTTTTTAAACCTAGTATTCATAGTTGAACTGCATTACACTAATAAGACAAACTACATTTTTGATATCTTTCTTGAGCCAGGTACTGGCTGTCTTTAGCATAAGGAAAAGCACTAATGTTTCTTTTGAAGTCCCTCCTTTAATCTCCTTGGCTCCTCAGAGAGGTGATCTATTTTCTTTTATGTCCAACAATGTAAGTTATAATTTATTTATTTATTTTTTAAAAATGGATCTCCCCAGTTTTAGGCTGGATATTTGGGATGACTACTGCTCACACTTGGATTTTACATCTATATTGCGGTATGCATTTCATACTATCATTTCAGTTTTAATTAAAGGATTATGGTAATAAGTCTTATTTGGAGTGGCAGAGTACTGATCAACTGCGCTTTCCCCCTTTCCCAATTTATTTTCCCTAGAGGCACTTTATTTTTCTTAGTTATACACCTAAATTCTATTTAGCATTTCCAGTAGTTACAAAAAAAAAAAAAAAAAAAGTCACGTAGGGATGTTTTTTCCAGAAGCCATGTGCAAAATGAGATGCATTTTGGCTCTGTCATTATCACACATAACAGAAATTCCCCGGGTCCCTCTGGCCTATTCATTAGAGTTGTCAGAGCACTCACCACACAGCCCTCTGTAGTAAGCATAAATAATGATCATGTACAATGGCCTAGCGAGGAGCCATTTGTACTATCCTGGCTCTTTGAAAATACACTAACCATGAAAACTTTCCTAGGATTCAGTCCCGTTGAATTCAATGGGGCTTGCTTTTGAATAGACATGCCTAGGATTGTGCCATAACAGGGCAGTCTCGTGCTTGTCTATTCAGAAGTAAGCCCCACTGAGTTCAAGGGTAAGTGTGTATAGGAGTGCAGACTTAGGCTTCAATTCTATACACACATACGATCCAATTAAACTCAATGGGGCTTACTTCTGAACAGGGTGGCCACGTACCCATTGCCAAAATGTAGGAAATGCATCACCAATAAAAGAGGAGAGGAAAGGACAGATATTTGCATAAAATATCCTGACATATATGTATAGATGCAGATTTAGAAATAATTGCCATAATTTAAACAGAAATACCATAGTGAGGGAAACTGTGAACAGGTGACCTGTGTGCCTGCTCCATCTATGGTCCAGGTGCTCACCATTGATTGATGGGCAACTTCAAGGGCCCTGCAGCCCTTCTGATAGTTATCTTTAAATTGGACCTGAACTGGACAGCCCTTCAAGTAGAGGGCACCATTAGACTGAGGGAGGTTCTCTGACAGCCCTTCCAACAGAACACTGTCCTCTGTAAAGGTGGACATGCGGCCCTCCTACTTCTGAGTACACATGTATCAGATTGTGCTGTGAATGGTAAAGATGAAAACCACTGCAATATGAACCCATGGGGCCCATTCGCACATAACGGTGACAAATGATGGGTTTATTACATTCTGCAGCCTTGTTGAATATTCATCCTCGGACCAGGTCGATCAGAGGTTACTACATGGCATCTGAACCCAGATACTATAGGTTAATCGTGGGTTAAATAACCCACAGTTAACCTAACTACTAATTGTAGGCTAACTGCAGGTTGTTTAACCCACAATTGACCTAACAGGTCAACAACAACACATGACCCATGGTTTAAACAACCCATAGTTCACAACCCAACAACAACCCATGACCTGGTTCATATGTAACAGTGGCAAATCATGGGTTAATTAGCCATTAACTAATAGGTCAATTGTGGCTTAGCTGTGGGTTGTTTAATCCATGACTGACTTATAGTGTACAAGTTCAGATATCACATACCAACCTTCAATCAGTCCTATCCGAGGTTGAATATTCAAAAAGGCTGCAGTATGTGCCTGGCACATGCTGCAGCAAATCATAGGTTAATTAACCAAAATCGTGGGTTAATTAACCCATGATGTCCCACCGTTACATGTGAACCGGGTCATGGGTTGTTGTTGGGTTGTGAACCGTGGGTTGTTTAAACCATGGGTTGTTGTTATATGCAAACCCAGAATTGTGGGTTGTTCATGGGTTTTTTCACCAGGCTACAGGGGCAATAGGGAGGAGCAGTAAAGAAACTCAGTCACTTTACATGTCAGTACTGCAGTGCCACAAAGGCAATTGGGATGCAAGGAGGGAGTGCGTGAAGTAGGAGGAAAACGAACAACCTAAGAAAATAAACCATAGTTTGTTCGATCATCTGCCAGACAAACACTGGGTTGGGCAACAAACCATGGCTTAAATAAACCATGGGTCAGTGTTACATTCAAACCAGGCCTGTTTTGGAGGTAAGCGGCTCAGTTTTATTTCTGAACAGTTTATTTCAGAGTTATTTGAGCTCTCAGTATTGCAAATGGCTTTTCCAGCTGGAGCAGGGTAGCAGGAGGAGAGAACAAGCATTTTATTCTATTAGCAGCGGGTGATCAGGAGGGGCCACACAGCAGTGATCTGCAGGGATGTTGAAGAGTCCTTGGTTTCAAGTCACGAGTCGAGTCACGAGTCCTTGGACCCGAGTCTTGAGTCCGAGTCCTTGGTCCAAAATGGTGACTCATGAGTCACGAGTCACAAGTCACTCCCAAAGCTGACTCCACGAGTCCCTATTAAAATCAATGGGGGGTTTTTCCCAACAAAATAAGGCTATTTCAGATGTGTGGCTTAAATAAATTCTAGGCACAAGTGTGCCTTTTTATTTCAAAACTCTGGAACTGATTTTGGCAAGAACAGACCAGGCAGACAAACCCAAAATAACCAGACAGGCAGAGGAGGCAGGGAACCCCAAAGCAGGCAGGCAGAGGCCTTTGTCTTGTACAATTCAAACTGTGGAACTGGATAAGAAGAGACCAGGCAGGCAGAGGAGGCTGGGAACCCCAGACAGGCAGGCAGAGGCAGCCAAACCCAAAATGTCTGAACGGTTGCATTTTAGGGAAATGATTTTAAAAAATAAACTTGCTGTACTTCCTAAAACTTATCCATGTTGCATTTGAGGAACATGATTTTTTTCTAAATGTTTGCCCCCCCCCCCATTCTGGAACGGTGAGGTCTCATCATAATTTCACCCTCACTCTTCGTCGGCGATCGCGCTCCTCTCCACTCCTTCTGGCACAGCCCAGGGATGTTGAAGAGTCCTTGGTCTCGAGTCCCGAGTCGAGTCTCGAGTCCCATTAAAAATATCGGGACTCGAGTCTGAGTCGAGTCAGAGGGGGGACGCAGTCCAACTCACGAGTCGAGTCCTGGAGTCTGAGTCCCCATCCCTGGTGATTTGTGGTAAAGTATACATAAGGTTGCTCAGTCTTCTCAAATTTGCAAGTTCCTAGTTTTCTTTTCATTCAGACACTGTTTGATGAGGTCACACTCCAATCAAATCCACATTAGCATTTGAATTTCTTATGCAGTCCTGGGGAAGCGGGGGGGGGGGGGATCAATATGCAGACCAAGTTGTTTAAATGTATCTTACATAATTTTCATGATTTCTGACACTGAGGCCTACTTAAGGCTAAATATATCAGTTTCTGGACATTCAGATGATCCTTACTCTTGATGCCTCTGGATGTTAAGCTGGTCTCCTGCCAGCCCAGTGATAATCTGTTCTTCATGTGCCGAAAAAAGGCAGTTTCTGAAACCTACTGTGGGTTAACATCCTTTATATTGATTTTTCTTTACTTCAAGAGAAAAAATAATACTTTGTTTTCTGTATGAACAGTGGTCCAAAGAAGAAGGAAGGGGCTAAATGACCATCCAGTACAGTCTGCCCCAACCTGGTGTCACCCGGATGTCTTGGACAATGACTCCCATAGAACCACTCAGATAATAGTTGTGTAGGCCTTGGTACATATAAACTCCCAAGCTGTTCTACTGCAGTTAATGGGAATACTTCAAGGTACATAGTTATGTGCTTGGCAGCAACAGGTCCAGACAACTTTGTTCCAAGGACAAATGTTTAGGCAGTTATTTAAGGGGTAATAGCTTTGCTCCACTGAAGTCAACAAGGACTTAGTGTGCCCTAGGTTTCACCCAAGGACTATTTACTTATTTGATTCAAATTATAACAACAGTAGTTCAGAGTACTGTACAGATGGTAGGTCATTAGGGAGTTTTTCTAGAGGATGGGTGTTATGACTGGTGCCTTCTTTCTCCACATAAAGATTCTCCTCCTCCTCCTCCTCCTCCTCCTCCTCCTCCTCCTCTTCTTCTTCTTCTTCTTCTTCTTCTTCTTCTTCTTCTTCTATCAAATCATTTTAAATTGACTTCTGAATTATTTTTAGTCACCTTTAAAAAACAACAGCATCTCTCAATTCCCATGAGAGAACAGAACCATAGTAACAAGCTTTTAGCTTCTCAGTGCTGCTGAAAACATCATTAATGGATCAGTTATTCTGATCTATTCCTTTCCATCTGGGCAGGATTACATTTATAACATGAATAGTGTCAACTGTCAAGGCATCACAAGGCTGTCTAAAAGACAAACCCTATTACCTAAATGCCCTTGACCCTTATTCCAGTTGAATGACTGTACAGAAACTGCAGTTAGTTCAAAATTCAGCTCCTCGGCTGCTAATTGGGCCCTGGTATTGAGATCACATCTTGTCAGCGCTTAAACACATGCGCCGGTTCCTGGTCCATTTCTGGTTACAATTGAAAGTGCTGGTGATTACCGGTAAAGCCCTTTAAGGCTTGAGACCAGGGTAATTCAAGGATCACTTGCCTCTATATCAGCTTGTCAATAAGTCCTCTGGGTGCTTCCGATCTTCTGAAGTGACGCAGGTAGTTACATGAAAAAGGGTCTTCTCAGTGGTGGCACCCTGGCTGTTCCCAGATTAAATGGTTTGAGCTGGGCGTTGATGAGTCAGTCAGTCAGGACTTCTTCTTTTATATGTATAGATGCTTTGTGTGGGCAGATTCTATCCTTAATATGAATCCTTCTCAATTTGCAGTAAATTAAGATGATGGTGGTGGTGGTGGTGGTGGTGGTGGTGGTGGTTGTTGTTATTATTATTATTATTATTATTATTATTATTATTATTGTGATAGAATACACATTGGCGTTGATTATTTGCTTGCACATGCCAAATGCTCTGTGTACTTTTAAATAAGGGCTTGTTGTTCACTAGCTTGCTTGCTTAGGCCAAAGATACTCCATGTGCTTAAAAAAGGGGGCTTACTTTCTCATTTGCTTGTTTGCTCGTTTTTTCCTTTATGGCCTCTCTCGCTGGTAAAATTAATCTTGTTTTAAAACCTTAAAAACCTTTCCTTTCTTGGTACTCTTCATGTAAGCGTATTTAAGGAAAGTGTGTGTGGGGGGGTAATGCCTGTGTTCTCCCATCTTGTGTTTTGTAACCCTTTCTTGGGTTTATGAAAATTAAAGTCCTAGGACATTGCTTGCTTAATTCCTCCTGTTTAATATCTACAGGCATTTTTGCCTTGCAATGCCAAATATTTTTTTTAAGCCTTGTGGTGGTCTGACCCAAACTCTCTTTTGCAATCATTGACTCTGAGATGCCTGCTGCCTCAGCGTGCCTATGTGTGAAATGGGTTTCTTCTCCAAGATATAAAGCAAGGTGCGGGGAAAGAAGTGGGCTCTGTCACAAATTGCTTTCTGGGTTGTTAATGTGGAGAAATGGGGGGGGGGGCTTGGTTAAACTGCATGCACATGATGGTCTGTATCTGTTCTCCACTTTGTTTTCCTTAAGTGATGCATTTCGGACTGGATATGGTGTGAACACGTGGTTTTTAAAAAATCCTTTCCTTTGGGTTGGGCAAATGAATGTCCTGGTACTGTATTTCTTGCTAAATTCCTTCTGTGTGATATTTTAAGACATTCTGGGCTTGCTGAGCCACACTTAAAAACAAAACAAAAAGCCTTGCTCTTTGTTGGGTACAGTGTTAATATGCTGTGATGATCTGACCCAAACTCTCTCTCTTGCACTCATTGACTCCCATATGTGCCTGCTGCCTCAGTGTTCCTATGTGTGAAATGGGTTTCTTCCTCCCCCGACCTTTCCTCTGCTTTAAATCTGGAAGAAGTGGGTTGTGTAGCAAAATAGGTGTAGTTGGCTCCACCTCTGGTGACCCCTTGGCTCTGCCTCCGGTGGCCTGCCCTCTGCCCCACCGGCAAGATTGGCCACCAGCCACCACTGCATAGTTTGATTCTTTGCAGGGTATTTAAAGGTTAATTGCCTTTAAATACCCTCTTCTCTAGTAGCAAAAGAAACTTGCAGACTGGATGGGGAAACTCTGGTAGCTACATCTGGCCTGCAGGCTGGAGGTTCCCCATCCCTGCTCTGTGGTTACTTTTAATAAGGAAAAACAACTAGGGGAGGGGGCAGCTTTTAGCAGAAAAATAGGAGGGGTAAGAGGTGGTGTTTAAACCTTGTGGTAAAAGGGAGCAGCAATCTCCCCCCCCCCGCCCCGAATACCCTGGGGAATGACAATATGTCATGATGTTGTATCATTTATAGTGGTATTGTGTCCCAGGAATGTGGCAGCAAGACTCCCCTACCCCATAAAACAAAGAAAGAACCAAAGCTGGGCACTTTGTATTTAAAGGTAAGACCAGTCTCTTGAAAATTCTCAGAATCTGAAGTTCTGAACCATTTTTGAGGAGGATAAAGGGTCCCCTGAAATGTGTGACAGAGGACTTTCATTTAGCCCTGCATATGGCAGGTGGGCATGGTGACTTAGGAGTTAGGACCTGTTCTGTGGTGGCACTAACCTTATGGAATGCCATCCCAAAGGCTCTATCTCTCTGCTCGCCTTTCAGCAGGCAGTGAAAGCATGACTTATCCTAGTGGGCTTCGGGGAGCCATTGAACTCATTAGATGCTGCGTTGTTTTACTTGCTCTGTGACAACTAGAGAAAGAACTTTTTCTGCTGTGGCACCCGTCTGGGGAACACCCTCCCCGTGGAAGTGTGGCTGGCATCACCCTTGCTATCATTTCGGCACCAGGTCAAAACATCTTTGATTGCTCGGCCTTGTTAAGATGGTCACTGTGTTTTATGGCTTTACTGACTTTTATCATTTTATGATCGTATTTTATGGCTTTAAAAAAATTATCACCTTTTTTTTTTTTTTTTTTTTAATGAAGGTCAGTTTATAAATCCCCCAAATAAATAATTAAATTTTTTTAATGACACGTTGAGCTGATTTTTAGTGGCTGCGAGGATACGTTAAAGGTGCAATCCTATGCATGTTTAGACAGAAAAAAGTCTTACAACTCCCAGCATGCCCCAGCCAGCATAGGATCGTGCATTGTTTTTGTTTTATTCACCCCCTCCCTCAGTTTATGCTACTGCTGTTTGATGAGTTGTGTTACGATGTGTTTCTTAGCCACTTTTTATTAAAATAGAAAAGCAGGATGAAAGTGGCTGCAAATAAATAAGCCAGCCAGGTCCATGTTGGTAACGTAAGGTAGTGAATACAGGCAGTCCCCGTGTTACAAACGAGATCCGTTCGTAAGTGTGTCTTTAAGTCGAATGTGTACGTAAGTCGGAATAGAAGTCGTGCAATGTTTTCAAAGTGTTGCAAGGTGTCGCAAAGCATAGTGTGCGCGTGTTCGTAAGTACGAACCATTGTATTTAACTCAGATTTTTACATATGTGGTGGTCCATTCTTAAGTATGAATTGTCCGTAAGTTGGGACGTTCCTAACCCGGGGACTGCCTGTGTCTACATTTACACCTGCACGCAGATTCTCATCCATTTCCTGTGGACTTGCTCTCATCGATGTTGGCTAACCTACATGACGTGGCATCCAGTACTCTGACCATTTCCCCCTCTGACAGTGGATATCCTTTGCAAAGTGATGTATGCAGAAACACCTGTTTGTGTAGGCAAGGCCATTTTGTATACCCAAAAGTATTTTTTTTTAAAAAAATTAGACTGTATGTTCCTTAGAGTTCAGACTCTTAAATCTGGCAGGCCTGTTTCAGCAAGCCCATCATCACATGTTTATTAGCTACCGGTATTTAAAATAATTGTTTCCCAACAACTTCAACAGCCACCCAGCTCATACAAATCCCACCCTATTCATCCTTGAGAGAAGCAGAAATGTACACTATGAGGAATAAAGCCTAGCTGATGTACACTCTTATGTTTATGTGTAATTAGCAAATGCAAAGCAAGAGTGGCTTAACAGGAGAACAAATTGCTGCAGTAGAAATGCACTCACCCACAGGGCATTCGGGAGCAGGTGAGTAATCTTTCAAAAATATTTTCAATCTGTTTTGTAACTGCAAATGCTGGCAAGGAGAGAGAGAGAGAGCGGCCCCTCCAACTTTTTATGATAGTATTTCATTATTTGTACTTGACAACAGGGGTCAGAAATAATTATGTGTATGTTTTTTGTTGAAATGGGGCACAGGAGAATGAAAATACCCCTTCATTTGTCGCTCAGAATGTAGTTCTTAATTGCAGTGCTATAATGTGCCATTAGCAACATTTCATGCCACGATAATGAAACAGTGGTGGGCTCACCAAAGAAAGCCGGTGGACTAAAGGAGAGACTGCTTAAAACCACGCTGAAATCCTCACAATGGGAAGTGTAACAGTTTTGTATGTTGTGCTTTTAGGAAAGGAAATTTGTCTTAATCAGGATTAAATTTTGTGTTAGCACAAAAGAAGCAGTATGCAACTATATAATGTGCAGAACATGTCCACGCTATGGATTTTTTAAACACCTGCATAGTGCTGTCTGTAGCTGATTTCTGCTGCTACTTACTAAGTTTCCCCACTGGCATTCTTCGAAATCTTCATGGAAAGCAGTCTATTCCTGGGGATGGGTGGCACACAGAGACAGAAGAAGCTTGTTTTATCCCATTGCTAGGTTAGCTATTCTTAAAGTCTCCTGTGCTTACTAATCTGATACTGGAGTCAAATAGACCCCAATTATGTTGTTGCACATGTGTATGCACGTGTGAGTGTTTTGAAAGGGATACACTTGACAGTGGGTGAGTTTGCACGTCACGCTAACCCACCCTGGCAATAAGCCACGGTGGGTTGGTTGTTCTGCAAACAACCCATGGTGCGCCTGACAGATGATCAGGCTCATTGTGGGTTGTTCACCCCTTCCTTCCCCCTCGGTCCTCCAGCAGTGAGGCTGACTTGTCTCCTCTTCCCCACTGTGATCGCGAGCTATTTTTTGGTTTGCCGTGGAATTTCCCCCCTTTAATCCTTTTTTTTTTTTTGACAGCCAGTGACAACCCTTTCGAAGTACCCAAGCAGCACATTGGAGGGAGGGGCTGCCACTGGTTGGCCACCCTCCCCCTTTTTTAAATGTGCCCTCCAAATGGGTACCTTTTTTAAAAAAGAATTTTATTAATCATAATTTAAAAAAAAAAACCAAACACATACATGACAAACAACAAACAAAATTAAAATGGACTTCCAATCTTCTTCCACAGCATATAGGCACATTTTTTTAAAAAAAATGGGTACATTTAAAAAAAGAATTCTATTCAGACTTGTGCAAGTCCAGAGGTGTGCCCTGGGTTCCACAGGACCAAAATAGGAAGCCTCACCTGGGCAATGTCCAGGTGTGTGTGTGTGCCTCCTGTCGAAATGTAGCAGGACATTTCTGGACATTCACCCAAAGAGGCTCCAAATAGGGTTTTACCCCCTTTGCTTTCTCTTGACAGCTGTCAAAAATGCAAGCTGTCAAGGGAAAGCAAAGGCATGAGTGACCTTTGCTCTTGAAAAGGGGGTGGTGAGATTTACACCTCCTTTGCGGCAAGATCCTCATCTCTCTCTCCCTCTCTCTCTCTTTGCCTAACCCGAACCCTTTTTCTGGGGAAAGGAGTTTTGACAGCTAGTTAGTTTTGACATAGACCGTCATATGTCCCTGACCAAATCTGTCAAAACCGTCTTTTAAAGCACACCCAGAGTTTTGACAGCTAGCTGGCTGCTGATTGGGGAATGCTGGGAATTGTAGGACTTTTTTCTGTCTAAATATGCATAGGATTACACCCTAAACTTCTTATTGCCAGTACCTTAGCCTTAGGAGAGGCATTTCAGCCTTTTAGAATGAGGGGAGAAAACTGCACAAAAGCTGGGAAACCACCAAACAAATGGTGGTTTGGGGAAAGCGGGCGTGACCAAGGGAAGGGGGCGTGCTCATCTGGGACCCCAGGCCAACTGGACTTGGCCCCCAGACCTGAGGTTTCCTAACCCTGTGTTACATTAAGTACACCTTTTTGAAAGTCTGCTTTAGCTAGCCACTTTTATTTGGAAGGAAAAGCAGCCATGCAGGGCCCTAATTTAGATCTTGTTCTTAATCGAGATGAGGGCCCTTTGCAGGTTCCACACAAAGATCACCCCCAGTTGCTTTCTGCCCTGACGGTGCTTTTTAGTGCAAACCACCAGAAGCGGTGTTAGGGGATGGCCCACTAGGGCTGGAGCCCTGAATCTTTCATTTGGAGCCCCGAATCTCTGGGAGACCATCTGTCCCACCACCCTGGTCTCCATGGGCATTTGCTGAAATAAAGGGACAAGGGCCCTGATGATCTCTGTTGCATCTGATCCCGCTGGATTAGCTGGCTTTTTGCCCACATATTCTTTACCTCCTTCTGCCCCCCCCCCAATCCTTCTGCTTGAAGTTTTTTTCTGAAAACCAATGCCCTCCTCTCCCCTGTCCATACATCCCATTTTACAAATAGGGATGTCCTTAGTGACAGGGTCCTTTAAACACAAACACACACACATAGGGCTTGTTCGCACGACACGGGAACCGCAAGTCCCCCACAGTTCCTGTGTTGTGTGCACGCCAACCGGGGGTGCCCCCACAGGACAGCCGCGGGCAGGACGCACGCAAAGTGACCATGGTTGGTAGAGGGGTAAGCCCCTACCGCATGTGGTCACCGTGCCGTCTGAACAGCGGGCGGCTGTCCCGCGAGGTCCCCACAGAGATGGCAGCCCAGAGCAGCCGGGGCCGCCGCCGCTCCAGCCTGTAGGGGCAAACGGCCCCTCTGGGCATCCCGGGGCCCCACTCCCTAGCGCCGGGAGGCCCGCACTGCGGTGCGGGGACTACGGGGTCTGCCCACGCACACGGGGCACCGGTCGTGTGCGGCACCCCTCCGGACCCCGCGGACGGCCCCGTGGTTCCTCCCCCGCTGGCAGCCTGGGTTGTGTGAACCGGCCCATAGACTTTAGAGCATATGTAAATTAGTGTATGCAAATTTGTGCTTTTTTTTTTTTATTATTTTGGTCCTGTGGGCCTGAGCCCCGGCTCTTCTTCGTACCTAGCAGCACCCCTGCATCATGGGCAAAAAGGTGCTGGGTTGTCTTTTTGGCACGGAATGGCTGTAAACCCCCAATCAGGATCAAGAGTACAATCCAGATCTTACACGGCTGGATTATACATGGCAAGGCTGTACAATATAGTTGCCTTACACTGCTACTTTTCCTTCAAAATAAATAGATCCAGCTTAAACCTGCTTTTAAATAGGCATGTTTAGTGTACTGTGTTCTTTGGGACCAGAGTCTATAGCCGTATCTTCAAGGTACACTTTGAAATCTTGTATTATTTGAATGTAAATGTCTTGCTCTGCTGTGACCGTGAGAGGGATCGAAGTCAGCACAGACAGAGTACTTTTGCAGACAACTGCTTTAAGATTGCTGGTGGTCACAAAATAAAGGTTCACGCCAGCCGCTCACCTTTTAATATTAAACTTCACACTTGATTAGTCACAAGGCCACAAGGGGGCAAGCATAAATTAAACACGTCCTTTCCACACAGGGCAAAGCTATAATTTGCAACGTGCATTGCAATTATTTCTGGTTAATTATCTCAGTGGTGGATTTTCAAGCATCAAAGGTAGGCCACTTTATATCCACGATTGGAGAAAAATAAGGCTAATTCCTTAGATGATCCTAATTTCCAAACTGAGATGCTGACAAGTGTAAACCTAGTAGTTTTCCACTTCTTAGAAAGGGTAACTAAAAGCAGGTGCTGCCATCATACAGTTTAATAATTCACTGCTAGTTGTATAAAAAATGTATCATTTTTTAATGCCCCTTAACCCTTCATAGATAGTGTAGATTTTCAGTTTCCTCCATGTTAATTTTCCATCAGTTTCGATGCCCTCTTGAGGCCTTTGGACCTAATTAAGCTCTGGGACAAACATATTGTGCAATTAAAATGGATTAATATGCTCTTGCATAACTAAACTCAAGAATTTAGCTTTCATATAATTGTGAGAATGAACGACATTGAGAAGAAAAACTTGTGGAGGTTTTGAATGCAGAGAACATTGACTACTGAACATTGACTACTGTGTAGTGAACTAAACTTGCAATCTGACACTTGTTATCAGTGCTTTTTTTCTGGAGAAAAGGGTACCGGAACTCTTGGATTACATTTCCTCGGGAGTAGATGGCGATTAAATTGTAATGCAATTAATAGAAGAAAAGGTGCTGGAACTCAGTTCCGGTGAGTTCCACCAGAAAAAAAGCCCTGCTTGTTATAAATAAACACACAATGGTTGTGTTCACATGTAACCCTGCACCGTGGTTTCACATTACAAGGACAAGATACAGTGAACCTCAGACTAGCACAGCTGCCAGGAGGAATGTGGAAGTGCTCACTTCCAGTTTTGATTAGCCACCACTTCTTGCCTTGTCGTCCAAACTCAACAAACTGTAGATAGTCTTAATTATGACTCAGCTAACCATAGTTCCTGCAGTTGGCTTGTTTCAACAAACCACAACTAGGATTAACCACATCTTAGCATTCGGACATAATACTAAGCTGTGGTTAATCTAAAATGGAAATGGAAGCTTCCAATCTCCTCCTTGCAACTGTACCAGAGGGGGTAGTGTGTGAGTCTGAGGATCCCTGCAGCGTGTCCTTTTAACACTAAACTAAACCAGGGTATGGAACGTCTTTCTGTCCAAAGGCTGAGCTCCATTTCGGAGAAGCTCTCAGGGGACCCATTCCAGTGGTGGGCAGGGCCAAAGGCAAAAGGGGCAGGGCCAAAATACAACACCCTCAACCCCCCCCGCATATTTTAGCTTAAATCTCTTACTGCCAATAACTAAGCCTTAGGAGAGGCATTTCACCCTTTTAGAATGGGAGGAAACCTGCACACCGGTGGGAAACCACCAACTGATAGGTGCTTGGGGAAAAGGGTCTGGAGCAAGGGGGAGTGGCCTCCAGGGGAACCTCTGGGGGCTGAGTAGGGACCCCTGGAGGGTTAGATTTGGCCTCCTGGCCTGAGATTCTGTCCCCCTGTGCTAAACAATGGTTTAGCATCATGTGCAAATGCAGCCAATGGGTTTTTTGTTGGCCAATAGATGTACACTGGTGTGATTACCATAGTTTCTTTAGCTTCTTTCAAAGTATCTGAAGAACTCTTGCTATTTTTCTTTATGATAGATGGTAGCAAGTAAAGTGCACTTTCTTCATTTTTCTTTACGTTAGGAAGTTTCTTGTAACGTTTTGCTGAATCTACTTCTCTGCCATTTCTATCCATTCATTCTAGTCTTTGTTGAGCTAACCGTCGGGATGATTAAGAGAGGTAAAATGAGGATTTTCTCCAACCTTTCAATGCATGCTTCAAAGCGGGAGTTTCCGCTTTAGTGCTGGTGAGATAGGGAACCAGGGTTGATTGTTTGCGGTGCGAGTGTGCTAATTATTATTATTTTCTTAAAAAAAAACAAAAAACCAACAAGCCCACAGAAGGAAGCCCTTCCCATTCAGCAGTCTTTCACTCTCCTTCCTTTTCATGTGTGGGAGGCGTACATGATGAATGTATGTCTTGCATTCAGAACTGCATTTCATTGAATTCCTCTTACGGCTTATTAACTACCACTGCTTTAATCATATGAGTGAGTCTCCGGCTGCCACCTTCTTCAGGCTGTTACTCCGAGTGCCTCATTAGGAGGGCAACAATAGTAGTAACGTGGGATATTGGTAATGTACAAAGTGGGTTTTTGAAGGACAGACTGTGCTCCAGGGATGACTTCACGGGGTAGCAAAGGGTGGTAGGTGCAGCTCCAAATATTTCCTGCTCTCCCATCCACTCTCCCAGTCACAGCATGGTAAGATCTTAGAGAGCAGCTTTCCCCAACCTGGGGCTCTCCAGATGTGTTGGACTGCAACTCCCCGCACCCCCAGCCAACACAGCCCAACACATCTGGACCGTACCAAGTTGGGGAAAGTTGCTATACCGCATGGATTAAATCCTTGCTCCCTTAATAATTTTATTTATTTATTTATTATATTTATACCCTGCCATTTTTCCTGCAAGGAACCCAAGGTGGCTTACATGACCCTCCTCCTCTCCATTTTATCTGCACAACAACCCTGTGTACCCCACAGGCTGAGAGCCAGTGACCGGCCCAAATTAACCTACGTAGTGAGCTTCATGGCCGAGTGGGGAATAGAACCCAGATCTCCTGAATCCCAGTCCAACACTCTAACCATTACACTACACTGGCTAATAATGGCTTCTGCCACACTTTTGCTCACCCCCAGACTAGTTTGTTTTTTTTTTAATGTAGTTACCCCTGTTTATATGCATGCACTGCTGACTGAGCTCTATCTCTAGAGCAGGTGGGCAAAACGTGACCCACCAGGATGAAGGTAACATGCCACACACTTGATAACACCCCCTTTTTGCAGTGCCAGATATGCAAAAAAAGAAAAGGAAGGGAAAGGAAAGGAAAGAAAGGGGGGGACTACCATACATGGCTGGTGGACTGTATTTGGCTTGGCTGGTCACAAATCGTGCAGGTCTATTTTAAAAATTTATTTACAACATTTATATACTGTTCCACATCTAACCAGATTCCAGAACAGTGAACAATAAAGAGATGAAAAAGATTTTTACAAAATTAAACACTATATTAAAACAGAAGGTAGGTCTACTCTACAGTAATGATTTCATACTGCAGGAAAACCCCACGATCAGGGCTGTATGAAAGGATTCAATATACTGAGCCACCTATATATCCATTCTATCTTTTGCTTGAGGGATACATTGCTTGGTCTTCACACTAGCCCCACGCCACTCCCCATGGACACACACAAGAGCAGCTGCTACATTTTTGTCGCATTTTTTGCTTTTAAAAGGGGTGGAAGGCGGTATGTAGTTCCCTCCATCCTCCACCGCACCCCCCCCCCACTGGCCCAGAAATTAAAATGCTCCCCCCCTTTTTTTTAACAAGCTGTAGTGGCTATGGAGTGCCCAAAGTCCAAGCTAAATTTGGCTCTTTGGGCACTCTGTAGCTGCTACAGAATGCAGGAAGGATTAAATTTACCTTGGAAACAAGCTAAATGTAACCACTGTAGCATTTTGTAGTGCTACGGAGAGGTTTGCCTTTGAATTTGGGTGGCAAATCAGTGATCTCCAGGGATGTTGAAGAGTCCTTGGTCTCGAGTCACGAGTCGAGTCACGAGTCTTTGGACCCGAGTCTCGAGTCCGAGTCTGAGTCCTTGGTCCAAAATGGTGACTCACGAGTCACGAGTCCTGAGTCACTCCCAAAACTGACTCCATGAGTCCCTATTAAAATCAATGGGGTTTCCCCCCAACAAAATAAGGCTACTTCAGATGTGTGGCTTAAATAAATTCTAGGCACAAGTGTGCCTTTTTATTTCAAAACTCTGCAACTGATTTTGGCAAGAACAGACCAGGCAGACAAACCCAAAATAACCAGGCAGGCAGAGGAGGCAGGGAACCCCAAAGCAGGCAGGCAGAGGCCTTTGTCTTGGACAATTCAACTGTTGAACAGGTCAAGAAGAGACCAGGCAGGCAGAGGAGGCAGGGAACCCCCGACAGGCAGGCAGAGGCAGCCAAACCCAAAATGTTATATACTGTTCCACATCTAACCAGATTCCAGAACAGTGAACAATAAAGAGATGAAAAAGATTTTTACAAAATTAAACACTATATTAAAACAGAAGGTAGGTCTACTCTACAGTAAGGATTTCATACTGCAGGAAAACCCCACGATCAGGGCTGTATGAAAGGATTCAATATACTGAGCCACCTATATATCCATTCTATCTTTTGCTTGAGGGATACATTGCTTGGTCAACCCTAACCCTAACCCTAACCCTAACCCAAACCCCCCACAACAACACATCAATCAAAATAAATCTCAACACATCGTTGGTAGCTGTCCATAGTGGCCGAGCAGCGGCGCGCCTCGCTTCCATGCGCTCTTCACCGGTGATCGCGCTCCTTCTGGCACAGCCAGAAGACTCGTCAACAGCCCAGGGATGTTGACGAGTCCTTGGTCTCGAGTCCCGAGTCGAGTCTCGAGTCCCATTAAAAATATTGGGACTCGAGTCCGAGTCGAGTCAGAGGGAGGACTCAGTCCGACTCACGAGTCGAGTCCTCGAGTCCGAGTCCCCATCCCTGGCGATCTCCACCCTGCAGAGTGTGACCCACAGTTGGGGAGAGGTGGATACAGGCGGGGGGGAATGGCTTCTGGACCTCCCAAAGTTGCCCACCCCTGCCTTAGACTATGAAGAAATAGCCTTGTGCCCCTTGGATAGGACAGGTTATAGAGGTGCGCGCTCACCATGTGCCTTGTTTTAAAGTGGAAATGTGCCTTTTTGCTGCCACTGCCACCTTGCTACTGAAATTTGGTGGAAATTTGGCAGTGTGGCAGCAATTGCAGAGGTGGGGGGGGGACCAGGGGGCAAAAAGTGGCCCCCAGACCCTCCAAAATTGTGTTCCTGGAAAGCCTGGAAGAATGTGATTTGCCATTAAAACAAGGTGCATGCTAACCATGCACTTCTTTAAAAAGGGGGAAATGCGTCTTTTTGCTGCTGCTGCACCACCAAATTTCAGCAGCATGATGGCGGCGGTACTTTGGGGAACAGCAGGGGTGGCAAAACAGGCCAGGGGGCCTCATGCGGCCAGTGGCCCTTGTGTTGCCCACCCCTGATTTAGACTAACCAAACACAATGATGTGTATACTATGCAGTGCAGTCGGCTAAATCACAGGACAGAAACTGAAAAAGAATGATTACTTCTGTATCCTCTGAATAGTTAATGCAGTGATTTATTAAAAACGTGGGAAGGGCAGTAAAGAAACCAGACAATTTTGTATTATTAAGATGAGGAAGCCAAATGTAATACAGAGCTCTTTTAACTTTTTGTAAAAATAAATAAACAAATGTAGAATTAAGCATTCAAAATGGCAAAGATTAGCTTGGTAAGGGGAGGACATGTCTGTTAGGAACAGAATGTGAAATACTTTGGTGGCAGCGGAGACAAACATTGAATGGCGGAGGAATCATGCTGTCTGGGGATTATGGGAGTTTGAGGGGTCCAAGGGAGAGAAGGCTGGACTTTAGCCTAATAAAGGTCCAGTTTCTGCAGTAAAGGGGGTTATTATAAGCTGCCAGTTTTGTCAGTGGCAAACAAGAGGAATGAATAATGTTCATTGTACTTATTAAGTGGGGTGTACAAAGAAACAAATGAGGAGAAAGGGAAGAGGAATAGCTACCAGTACCAGCAAGGACAGAGAAAAGTAATTGAGATGAACATTGAATAATCCAAGTTTGAAATCTGGCTATATTTGTTGCTTTTTCCATTGCTACTTTTGCTATTGTCAGTACTGTGAAACGTTTTATACATAATGTCAATCATCTGCATTGTTTGTTCCTTCCATATTCCTACACAATGGTTATTTGCAGCAAACTGCTTTACAGCTGTTGGTTGTCAAGCAACTGCTGCATCTTCTCCCGGGAACAGAAGATCTTGCAAACATCATCCACGCTTTGGTACCTTCAGATTACTGCAGTGGGCTCTATGTGGCCTTTGAAAACCGCACAGAAGCCAAAACTGGTTCAGAATGCGGAAGGTCAAGAGGTTAATTGGATCTGCAGCTCTGATCGCATTGTTCCAGCACTGAAAGGCTTGAACTGGTTTTCAGTGAGTTTCTGAGTGCTATTCAAAAGGCTGGTATGAACTTATTAGAAAGTCATTAATGATCTGGCACCAGAGTATCTATAGCTCTCCTTCTTCCATATTAATATATCCCAGGGCTAGGCAACGTGGCACCCATGGGCACCAGTGTTGCCCTCAGGAACCTTCTTGGTGCCTGCCAAGTTGCCCTAACCTCCTCCTTTTTATTTTTATTTTGTCTAAATCACAAAATTTCTTACTGGCAGGTGGGATCTTTTCAAACCCCTCTGTTCCTGTCTTCTATTCCCACGAAAGCCTCTGGACCACCTGTGGGGCTCAGAGACATTCTTAGGAAATGGAGATGGCAAGTGGCTGCAGACCACTTGCTCCATCCCTCTCCTTGCATGGAGATTTTTTTTTTAAAAAAAGAGTGGCTGGGGGTGGAGGATGTCATGTGAGGGGGTGGGGCTTTGGTGAGGTCCTGTCCCCTTGACATCATCCAGCCCACTGGCTTGGCCGGGAGCAGGGTAAGTGGTTGTCCTCCTCTGGCATAGAGGAAGTAGAGAATGAGGAAAATAATCAAGATAAAATGGAGAGGAGGAGGAGGATTATTTAAGCCGCCTTGGCCTCCTTGCAGGAAAAAAGGTGGGATATAATATAATAAATGAATGAATGAATAGATAAATAAATAAATAAGCAGAAACTGGATGCCTCTTTCCTTTTCTTTGATGGAGTTCCTGCTTCACTATAGCAGTTTAAATGCATTTCAGCTGGCTGAAGATCATTTGTTAAGCTCAATGTGTGTTACAATGTGTCTATACAGTCAGAAGCACCACTGAATTGCTTACGCCCAGATAACTATGCCTATGATTGCAATCATGCCCTGTAAACATAAACTGTGAGATTTTATTAGTGGCTTGTTTGTTTAGTATGTATAGTAGTTTCTGTGTGTGTGTGTGTGTGTGTGTTTGTGTGTGTGTATGCACACACACTTTCCAGCATTCCTTAGTGAATCGGCCAGAGAACCAAGGGCCACTGGGAGGCTGCACCCCCTGCCTCCCAGCCCAGGCGTAACATCAGAGCAAGGGGAGACCAACCTGGCCCCATACATCAGCTGGAGAGGGAGCAGCTGCAGGGAGAATGTTTTGTCCTCCTTGCCAAAAAAAAAAGAAAAAGAAAAGAAGAAAGAAAAACCTGTAAGAACCTTTTAAACTAAGAACTGGTGCCTGAGTTTGGCATTCTTCCTCCTCCCTCCCAATCCCTTTTCCTTTTGTGTCATGTCTTTTAGATTGTGAGCCTGAGGGCAGGGACTGTCTTATTATTAATCTGCGTAAGCCGCTCTGAGAGCCTTTTCTGGCTGAAGAGCGGGGTATAAATGCAATAAATAAATAAACTGACCTGACCTGACCGTGGAAACTCAAATTACAATTTGTTGGCTACCATTTTTAAGTAATATGGCTCCCCCTCTCCCC